>CAKAKQ010026696.1:0-11201 GCA_916700675.1 Helicolenus avius
GCGTGCTCCGCTGAGGATGCAACAATGGTGTGAGTGAACGCTGCCTCTCCGAGACACAACACCTCCGCTGGCCTGCTTTCACAAGGTGCACTTTCAAAGTCCTACAAAAAAAGTTCTTCTTTAAAAGTAGCAGTAGAAGTCCTTCAAGGCTGCGAATCCAGGGCAAAATAATCTGTGAAACAGAAACAGATGATCCCGTATTTCGCCTTTTATGACGATGATTTAAGGCTAAGCCCCCTCACAGAGCTTGTTATATCTGCTGACAGAGGGTGTAGAGGCTAATTTGTTCCACAGTCTCCTAAGGCCTTGTTCCATGCAGGCCTGAAATCAATATTCCTAATGGAGGCTGAGCAGGACACGGCACATCCATCCTCGCCACTCCTCTCGCTCGCTTTCTGACTCTGATGAAGGGACGGACAGTAAAAGGAAAGCCATACACCGCTCCTGACTCACCACTGTTTTGGTTTTGAAAATCCTTTAAGACGATCCCAAGGGACTGTGTTTAAAGCTCTAAGTCTTTGACGACAGCCGCTGCAGCAACCCTAGCTACCCTCTGCCAGTTGTTTTTTTGACAGCACTGTGTGGCAGCGTCCATTTGGTCATGATTCACCGCTGTGTCTCTCGGCCCTCAGGGAGAACGGGTGACGACATTTGAGAGTGATCTGTTGTGATGTAACGCTTAAGGCGAAAACCTTGCTTTTATAATGATGTACTATACTCCGTAGACCAGGGGATCCATCGCTACGCCCTAATGCTGGTTATTCTGGGTGGGGAGACACGATCCCTGCACTTGGAGGTGCGAGGGAAGGACGAAGTCAGCGTCTTCTCGTGTGTCACAAATCCTTACAAGGATGTGGATTTGGTGTGTGCAGTAGATGATAGTTAATTTTTCCTCCTCCGAGGTAATCCATTCAGCGTAGCGCCGGCTCCTACACATCGTATCTACGCGGCGAGGGAATGGTCGCAGCAATTATTGTGGGCTGCAAAACTTGACATCCGCCCAGCTTAAGGCAGCCTTTACCCGGCTGATGGGATTCAGTGTGGGCTTTCACAAGGTTGCTTCCTAATGAATTTTCTCTGCAGCTACGGACGGAGCTGTTCAAAAGCACAGCGGAAATTCAGGATGTCTCAATGAAAGCGAAAGCTTCGAGACAGAAAGTGTGTCTTTGTGTATAGGTGAGAGCTGCGGGAGAACCTTACAAATCCTCTTAGTCTGCACATCTATTTTTTTTTTTTTGACAAAACAAATCAATGCCAAATGCTTTCTTAGCGCCGCCGTGTGCACCCCTCCTCTCTACGTGATGCTCGCCCTCCCTCTCTATGTGATTGCAGGAATCATTACTTCCTCTGACAGATGTTTGGTGTGTTTTCCCGCATTCTCTCCGAGTGTCTCTATGGCTCCCTCCTGGCACGCTATCAATAAAAAAAACACTCCTATGAAGCTTTATCAAAGCTGGTGTTGCTCGTAGCTTGCATCTTTATTTTTGTTTGCTTTTGAGAATAAGCAGTTCCCCAAAAACACAGCTGGTCTATCGCACAACCATTAACAACACGCTGAAGTGCCAAATTGCCAGAAACCGCAACGCTCGGTGTTTGACAAGCCTATGGATACTGGCAACTGTCTGATCTACAGGGAATTGGTTAAACAACATACCCGCGCGGTGAACCAATTAGGATCCTAGTTGTTATACAGTAAGAGAGACGATGGGAAGATGAAGCGGCGTTCTCATCAGTCCTACCTCATTACCTGCCCGGCGGAGATGGCGTCCCAAGCAGCAGCTAAATGAAGCAGACAGTTTATGCGATGCATACAGGTGCAACACATAACAATGCTGTCATGTACAGATGCTCACAGTGTCTGCGTAAACTGGGGTGGAACAAACTATAGACTCCAGCTAAAAATTGATTTCCTTTATGTGTCAGTGTTCTCCTCTCTCTAGCACAACTTTCCTTCAATTATAATTTTTTTTGTGCATAGAGAAAGCTCAATACAGGAAGGCTTTAGTCCCAGGAGATCTTCTTTAAAGCAGTCCTGTGTTAATTAATTTAGTTGATGAGGATGGAACCAATCCAAACTGTATTTTCCATCAGCTTCTGACTGTAGGTTTGCACAATGAGGCTACCAAAAAATGGTACACTATATACACGTTGTCACTCTCTGGTGGCTTTTGCGTGGGACCAGTCTGGTGATGCGATTACTAACATCAACACAGCTGCTCAAGTTCAGGGTCTGGGCGCGCTGCACCGACAGATTCATACAGTATAACAGCTGCATCCAGACATTATCACACAGATGTTTTTACATGCCGTCCCTCTCTTGTCACTCAGTCTGATGGCGCTGACAACAGACTGTTGAGGATGTGCCTTTGCTCTCTGTAACCCTCATTATGATGCTTTATTGGTTGTGCAGATTTGACACCTTCCCTATGCTTCTCAAGAGGGCCAGCCAAATACAAGAAGGTGAGCTCTGAGCAAGATGAGGGAAGGGGGACACTACTGTTCAAAAAAGCCGTCTAAAGGCCCTTTGAAGGGTCGGTTCATCCCAATTACAAAGAACTAAACAAGCAAGCAAGCGAGTATAAGGGGGCGTAATTCAGAAACAAAGATGAGTTTGCAAGCTTTAAACATTGAATTAAAACTGTTGCCTGCATCGAAACGTCCTGTTGTTGCGTGTTTGGTAGTGAGAGGCGATATTCCAGCAGCGGAACTCAAGTTCTACAGAACTACGACAGGGTAGCGTGCGTCCGTGGTCGCTCGTAGTAAGTTACGTAAATGGTTGGCGTAGATAATAAAAACAGATGATTACCTACCTACACGTTCGGTTTGTGTTTTCAACAGCTGCCGTTACTACCAGCAACCATGACACATTCTGCTGTTAACACGGTCACTTGTTTAACCAAAACACCGGCGGCGTCTGTGGCTGCAAGCTATTAAACGTGTTGACCGAGGACACGATCAAAAATGCTTGCATTTGTAGCGCTCATTTCAAAATTCAATAAACTTAAAACTCTGAGTCTGTCATGGTATTTGACGTTCTGTACATGACCACAGATAACATAGTTGGAAGGATCTAGTGACCTGTATGCTCGTAATTTCTCGCTGGTGTGACATTACACGCTTTCTCCACCAAATACATGTATATATCTGGCCACTGATAATGTCTTTTACCCACTCACTAATGCCACACAGATCTGGAAAATCAATTTGTTTAGGTTGCATTCGTGATCTCTGGTGGTTAAAGCCCTTGCATAGCTTGACAAGCTATTCCAAATTCCTTGGCAAATAAAACAAAAACCCTCTGCATGTATGGATGTCCCTAGAGAAACATCCAATACTATGCTTAGTGTGAACTGACCCTGTAATGTTTATGACACTTTCTATCCCCACTGTTATACTTATGGATGTAAATGAGAATATGTGGATTAACCAGAGCAACTAAGGCTGTTTACTGAGTATGTGAGCGTTACATTTTCTGTACGGGGGAAGCTGGCGTGTTTTCTATACGCTCCCAGAGAGATGGACAGGCCCTTTTGTGGAGCATCTCTGTGAAGCCGACTTAAAAAGCAGAGAGAGGAGGTGTGAGGTGTGAAACTTCTCATTCCCACGTAGCCGCAATGATACAGCTTAGCATCTTTATCACTAATGGGCATTTGAAATAGTGCTGGATGCAAAAAGTATGAGAGAGAGAGAGAGAGCAACACCGCAAACTAGAACACAGAAGGCTTTGGCAGCCATACACTCCTGCAGGGAATTATACTATAAAAAATACACAGGCCTACTACTGTACGCTCATTAAAATACCCTCCGTTTGTTCTAGCAGAGTGGCTCCTCTAGCTGCCAACAATATCCCGTTGATTAAACTTAAACCATTCACAACTTGATGAGGGAATGAGCTTGAGTTTGTCTTGGTTCATCAACTCGCTATCAACACATAATCGATCCATCATGGATTGCGCGAATGACAAAATATCCTGCCGGCGATTGCTGCAGAGAAGATGGGCACGTGCAATATCATTCTACCAATTACAGAGGAGGAGAGTGCTTTGTGTAATATGCCGTGAATGCCGTGCCAGGTCCCCAATTACATTTAGAAATGTGTCCCGCTCGGAGATGAGCGTTGAATAATGAAAGCAGCCTCCGTTCACCCACATATCAGACTCGAGGGAAGAGTAAGGTCATTTCGAACCACAGTAATTATCAAATGTGTGCTTCGTGGGCTCAGAGTCAAAATTAATATCCCAAAATATCTCTGCTGTGTAAATTATTTCTTAAATTAAAAGGCTGTTGGTTTCTGGAGGGAAATGCGTTTCAGAGCCCTAATGAAGCTAACAAAACTTTCCGCCAAGTGCCAAATGTAGAAAATAAAGCATGCAACACTAACATAATATTTACTTAGAGGACATAGTTTTTTAGAGCGAGCATGCACTCGTCTACTGGGAGGGTAAATAAATATACAAGATGCACAGACAAGACAAAGCAGGCGACCGACACAGGCAGCGCAGACCACATTGAAAGTGTAAAAACATGGGATAGTCACCAGAGATTTACTAAAAAAACATGTTCAATTTCCTGTAGGATCTCAAGCTCTCTAAAGACGTTTCGGACCTCATCTCTCTCTATGCACTGCTGCTTGTTCATGTACTTCATGGCGTACATCTTCTCCGTGTCCCTCTTTTGCACAATGCATACCTGCAGCAGACAAAAAGGAGAAAAAGAAGGGGGGGAGAAAGAAAAAATAAGCAAATTAGTACAAGAGAAACATGTATTTAGTTAGTTTGCATGCAAAATCTGCATGTGAATTCATAAAGCAACAACACGGTGCTAATTGCAGAATTGTATTGGCAGGGAACGAGAATTACATCACTGCTAAGGTGTCGAAGCCAAGTTTCAGCTCCACTAATGCGGCCATGACGCTGTTATGCAAATGAAATGTTTTCAAAATAGCCCGCAGCATCTCTCAGCTGTTGATTAATGCTGTTGTTGAGATAGAGGCCCTATACCGGCGCATGAAACGCTGACACGCCGAGCACCTCTAATGAACTTCATTCAGAAGTTTGTGGCAGAAACCACTTCCAAACAAATCACCTCATTATTTATTCATGACAAGTTTTGTGGCTTTGTCAGGAAGTGTCTGCGAAAGGTCAGGAGCAGGACGGCGCTCCAGAGAGGTCAGAGTCATTACAGTAACATTACCGTGGCAACCGCGGTCATTAAACAGATCATCTGTCTGCTGCGAATCCTGCCTCGTAGACAAATAAGGAAATAAATCTGCACTCGTTCTGTTTTTTTTTGTGTTACCTTGAGTCCAGATAGCATTTTAGGGTGCTTTCACAAGCCACAGTCTGTTTGTGTAGTTCAAATCAGGGTGAAATTGATGGTTTTGGTTTGTTTTCTATTTAGTCTGGTTCGGTTTCAAAGTGCACAAATTAAAGCGGACCAAATGAAAAAATTAAGTTGCTGAGGGGTGTGTACGAAGGAATGAATTTATCTTTTTCGTCTCGAGAGCTGCTACTTCTATGCAAGGAATCGCAGACTTTGATATATTGGTGTTGAAGTGTTTACACTTTGACTCGGCGCTGATCTACTGTGCACACGAATCCCTTCTCCTCCGGTTTATCTCCAATGACTTTATAAACGTCACTATTGTGGACTTTATTTATTGTATTCTGTATGTTCTCTTCGGCCCGGATGTCAATCAAACATCGGACTTTGGCAGAAGTCCAGGTCAGTCGTCTCCCACTCATGTTAACCTGTCGTTTATCTGCGTCCATCTCAACAAATGCCCACGCAGACAGCCTGTGTTTTAGTTTGCTTGGTCTGCACCAGAGTACAATTACTGCCTTCACAACTGCCCAAATGAACCGCACCATGGGTTGGACCGCACCAGAGTTCAATTAAAATGGACTAAATGTTGGCTTGTGAAAGCGTCCTTGATCAACTAGAGCAGTGCCCGTTCGGAGTGCGGCCATTTAGAGCACATTGCCGATTGCTTGGCTTCCGGTATGCCAAATCTTTTTTCCTAGGATCGCGTCATGACCAAAGGTAACGTAAATAACATGAAACACAACGATTCTTAGTTTCAGGTGATTATATACTTACGAAAACATGAAAATTATATTTCATTCCTGCTAATAGATCTGCCACACACTGGCCCTTTGATGCAGCCTTTAAGAATATCATATGAAAGTGCACCAACTGCAACACTGAATATCCTTGGGTCCCCACCAATACACCCACCAAGTGTGAAGTAGATTGGATGAACGGTTCTTGAGATATGCAAAGGACACACACATACATACATACAGAGATTCCTTGCTTTATACAGTACTTAGATTAGATGGATTAAAACTGAAATGGATATGAAAGGTTTGGATTAATTCAAAACTCATATGCCAAATGTACGTTCAGAGAGCTATTGGTGCTACAAGGGGATTGCTTTATGGCCAGTATGGAGAGGAGGAATGAATACAACAACCAATGACTCTCTCAGCATCCAGTGCATATGGCTTGTGTATTAAAATAGACTTGAAAAAATCCGAATCTCTCCTTTAATGTGGCTTCACAGCCGTCTCCAAAGGGTGGTAAGATCTAATTTGCATGACTGTTGAGCAGGGATACCACCAACGCTCAATGCTGTCAGTAAAAATGCCTAAGTGGGCCAGAGGGAAAACACAGTACAGTGGCATCAAATACAAAATGACTAACAAGAAAACGCACAGTAATATTGGTATAGGTCTTTATTTATTTAACAAGAACCCTGGTTTCCTTAACTGGGGAAAAAGGGATTAAGAGAAATCTGGTTAACTCAAATTAGATTTCTAATGGAGACAGATGATTTCTGACAAAGACTTGAGTTGGAAGTATCACTCTGGCAGCAGGAAACATCATTACTCATCCTGGAAATATGCCAGTCTTGCTTTAAAGCTCTGGGAGGGCGTCTGGATGGAATTTCATTACCAACCACCTGCAAGAAAAAAACACTCCCTGATTTAATTTCTCCCATTAACCTGGCTTCTTGCGTGCGCGTAAACACAGCGACTGCGAAACCCTCACAAAAGACAGGAAGTTCACATCATTATTCACTGTCAAAGCACTTCAGTAATAAATCCTAAGCAGCTGTTTTGGCCCTTAAAAAGTGTCCCAGAGTGTAGCACTTGACCATCCTGTGAAGCATTAAAAGCTAAACAGCCCCCTGCTATTTCTGCTATAGACAGAAGGCCCTAGCTGGATTGATTTGTCCACCAAGGCACAGGTCTCCTCATTACAGTCTGAGCCAGACAGATGGCTGTTTTACACGGCACTCTGGCCCTGATGCACTGCAAAAAAAAAAAACACCCATCTCAGCTAGTCATTTTCTCATTTGCTCAGTCTTTAAATCATACAAAAGACGAGGAAAAATGCCAATGGAAAGAGAAACTCTCCCTTGCTTCCATGCTGATGGATGTTTGTGCAGCTGTGCATATGCATGGTGTGACATTTTTCATCTTGAGTTACTTTCAATTTGTCTCCTATATTCAAATTACCTCTGCATTACAAACAAATCATGAAGATTATTGAAATCTGGTGGATTTTATTCACCTGATTGAACGGGGGGGAAAAAGAAGATTTAAAGAATGAACACCAAAGTAAATGAGGTGTTAAAATGAACATTTTCCACGAGGTGACAGGAGGAAATCTATTACTGTGTATAACACCATCTATTTAACTGTGCTCATGGTTTCCCCTCAAGAAGCACGGAGCTCAGATGAGTGCCAGGTCTGACTTGGCTGTCTCTCCTGTTTCCTCCGTCTGGATCTCCTCCAAGCCCAGATTCCCCCTACTTCTGTCACATTCATTAGCTCATCACAGCTGAAATTCATCAAACCTGTTCCTCCTCCTTCACAGATTACACTGAAGAAGAGAGTTTTTCTATTAGCTGTGCAGTTTTACGGTGATAAATGAGGAATTACCACTCTAAATTAGTATTGATTAGTCATTTTCGAACAGTTTAAACAACAGCAGCTTCTCAATTCTTGACAGACTGACAATTTTCTTGGCTGAAATGGCAACATTTGCTAGATTTAATCAGCTTTGACTAACTAGCTAATTAAGTTAGTTCCATGAGTTGGTTGAAAACCAGAGGGCAACCTCCAGGTCTGAGAAGTGAAGCCAATGCTGAAGTGCCTTAAACTTGCATTCTTTCTAATAGCCAGCAGGGGGCGACTCCTCTGGTTGCAAAAAGAAGTCTGATTGTATAGAAGTCTATGAGAAAATGAGCCTACTTCTTACTTGATTTATTACCTCAGTAAACATTGTAAACATGAGTTTATGGTCTCAATCACTAGTTTCAAGTCTTCTTCAATACAGCATGATGTTCATTTAGTAAATTATGGTCCCATTTAGAGTCAAATAGACCATAAAGCAGGGGATGCTTTAAGGCGTGGCTAACTTGTGATTGACAGGTCACTACCACGGCGTTGTCCGGTCTGGGAGTTGTCCGTGTTTTAGTCTTAGAAATTTAACCCTTTCACAGTGTGTTTTCAGTTCATGAAAGTTAATATTAACATTGTGGTCGCCTAAACATGTCTTATTCAGTGTTCGGTTGTACTCAGCTCCACCCTCTAGTGTCACTTCTGGTTGCAAAAAGCCAAGATGTCGACGGCTAAAATGCCGAACTCGAGGCTTAAGAACGGCAGTCCACAAACCAATGGGTGTGTGCACTTCTTATATACAGTCTATGTTGAAAATGCTGTCACCTGCTGACATTATAATGTTTAGCGCTGTATGATATAAGTTTTATATATATATAGTAGTAATCCAGTCCTTACACTTTTTGCTCTTGTATTGTTATCAGAATTATTGTCAATACCAGTCACTGCAGACTTTTACTGTCTGATGGTTTAAATACTGACACAGAGGACTTCCCATATCCCTATGAAGAAAAGATATGATTCTGGGAGACAGCCAAACATTTTTCAATTTAAAATTGTGGAATATCAGCAGAAAATATTGCTTATTGCCTGTTTAAATTTTATAATCCTGCTTTTGGATTTCAAGTCTCACTATCAATTCAACCATACCTCCTTTTTTAGACTATTTTTTTAGCCCTCAGCATGATAACAAGCGTCTCCAGGCCCTCCCTTTTTCCATCTCCCTTGTTGAGCTCAGCACAGACCCAGTTTCTCTTTGCTCTTAGCCAGGCCAGTCTGTACCATCTGCACTGTGCTAGAAGGTAGACTAAATAAACTCCTTTAAATCCTGCAAACAACAATCCAAAGGGTTATCTCCACATTTTTATCCCTCTACTGTTAAGGCAAATAAGCCCTCCTTCCCATATGCACCTTATTCCATTTATGTTCAAAGCAATTTTCCATGTCTGCATCATCTGGGAACAAGAAACAGAGACAGACACTCACTAGCTCAGGACCTATTTTGGAAATCTTATTTATGGCTCTTTTTGGAGCAAAAGCAGTAACGTTTTTTAATAGAGCATGCCAAAAGTCTCTTACATACAACCAGTGTGCCAATCACAAGAGACCTCCACTGTGCACACTACATTTAACATCAAAATATGCCATTATGTGTGGGCAGTGCGTTTGCAGGAAAAGGCGTATGAATGACACGATAATGCCCAACGCATGTAGCGTGCAATAAGAACGCCTTTCTTGCTTTTGGCGTGTCATTTGAGAGCCATGTTGTCTGTTCCCTGTACTGACCACGTAAATATTCAAAGGTCAGTGCTAGTGACATAGAATAAAAAGCGAGAAAGACCGCTTATGGTAGGTGGGAGGGGAAGTGGATTGGTCCAACAAACACAGGACACAGACTGGTGTTTTGTTTAGTAAGTTACGTTAGTTTGTCACGTGTTTTCTATTGACGTTTGCGATGTGTTTTCTGTACTTATTTTGCGTTGTTTCCGTACATATTGGACTTAGTTTACATACTTAACTTAAGCCCAACCGTGACGTTTTTTCCTAAACCTAACTAAGTGTTTTTGTTTCCTCAACCTAACTGTGGATGTTACCTTACTTTTTTTGCATGGTGTACAAATTACAAGCAAAAAACGGCGTACAAATAACACGCGAAAAGCCTAAAATACATCCTCAGGACACGCAGAATGTCGTGCTTATTATACGCTTTCCTGTACCAGGTTGGTGTGGTGACTAACCTCAGAGGAAATTTTCTATATGAGGCAGATGAAACTTTAAAATGCTGCACTCGTAGTACAGCACCCAGTGGACTTTACATTTATTTTCTATTATTGGTACAGAGCACAATTTTATAGATATGATCTGTTAAATTGAAAGCACGACTGAGGGGGAGTAAAAACGGTGCCTGCTCACAACTCCATTACTTTGTGACCAAATGAAATATAGGAAGCGACAAGTTCACTGCATCGCATACTGAGATGAATGGTATGAAATAAATCTAAAATCTTATGGTCTCATTTAGAAAATGTTAAAGTTAATGATAATGTAAAGTCAGTTAGTAGCAGCATTCATTAAGCATCATCCTTCAGCTTCATTCTTTCTTATCCTTTGAATTTTTAATGTGACTTCATTCAAATACAGGATGTGCCCTGTATACGGCGGCTCTTGAGGCTCGAGCTGCTGATGTGCCCCTCTGGACCAAACAAAAAATGATTATCACAACTCTTATTGCAGCTGCTGTTCTTATAATTACTGTTGTGGAAAAGCCTGCCAAGATCCCATTCAACAAGTCATCACTTTAACTGGGCATTAACGTCTTTCAAAGATTAAGATAAGACCTATATCCTACCTACAGTATATCCTGATAGAAGATTTTGGCCATATTGCCCAGCCCTATATGTAGATATAAAGAGCGATAAGCATGTTACTGACTTGATTGTGTAGCATTATATATCTTGGAGCTCTAAGCTTGTTGCTTAACACTGTAAAAGGTTAATTGTTGACTGCGGTTACCGAAGAGAATAGAGCTTTACAATGAACCAGTGTTGCACAGTGATTGCAGGAACTCTAAAGAGAGCTGACGGAGGCAGAGAGAGAAATAATTCAGCCAAACAGGTGAATCTTTGAAGCTGAAATATTTCGTTGTTCTGTTTTGGATTGCTGCCACTACCCCTCAATACTCTGTGCACATTCCTCAGTTCAAGTTCACCTCAGTAAGTTGTTTACTGTATATTGTCAGACTTTGTACACAAAACTCCTGTTCAGTTTGAGTGGATTCATGTTTCCCTGATC
>CAKAKQ010026707.1:0-14145 GCA_916700675.1 Helicolenus avius
TCACACACAGCATGAATATTACGCGGTGAAAAAAGTGACATTATTTTTTTTCCAGAATAAGGTCTATTTTTATGAGCTTTCGAACGGTGAATAAAGGCATCAACCAATCATGTTGAGTTGCGTCTATATTTATAAAACAACAACATGGAGGCTCCGTAATACAAACCAACACGGCAAACTTTATTACTCTTTTCAACCATGACAAAGGCAACGCAGACCAGATCCACACCGTTACCTTACCTTTCACAATAAAAGACCTAGACATACAATATTTGCAGGCAACTTTTTCGTGTTGTTTATTCGTCAGGTCCCCGCTGTGCAAAGGGCTTTAGGCATGCAGTTCTTGTTGAGAGATGTTAGAGGGATGGCCCTTGGACAGGCGCCTTGAGCAGTCATGGGTTTGGTTCGGACCAACTAATTCGCAAGTCAAGTCCCCACAGACTGAGCTACTGCCGCCCCCAAACACAGCTCATCTGGTCACTGCCAAAACCCGGGATTAAATCAGGGATCTTCAATCTAATGCTCTCCTAACTGAGCTATTTCAGCAAAAATGTGAGCCTATATATACAGTGTATATATGTGTACTGTTATTAAAGCTTAACATTACATTAACCAACTACCTGAAACTGTTCTTGGTACATCCATAATGCAATTATGTCTAATTTTATGGTGTTGGAGCAATGCGTCTAGAACTCCAGTTGCAGAGTAGAGTCTCTGCAAACATTGACAGGAGATTAACCTGTGGCAGCGGTCTGGTGTGAATGAGGTCAAAATGGGATAAAGGTGCACATTTAGATCTACGTCATGCACGCGCCTCCTGTATGAGAGGGTATGAAAGAGGCTAGAGCGCAAGCTGCAATTGGACTGACCCGGTCGACCTCAGGTGTGAAGAGAGGTGGAGAGTGTAGCTGTTTGCAAACAACAGTGGCTGATTGAAGTCAAGGAGCAAAGCTGTCTTTTTCTCCTCCCCTCATTCTCTCTGCACATCTTTCCACTATCCCTCGCTGTGTGCCTCTTTCACTATAATGCCACTCAGAGTTTGAAGTCGGAAATTTCCAGTTTCCTGTTAGGTTATCATTATGACCTTCTTGTATTGCATCAGTCCTGTTGATGGGTGAAACATCCGCAGCCAATGTCATAGAACTAATATTTACCAGCGTTAGTGTTAGTGAGTTTCCTTCAAATTTAAGAAACCATAACTGTAACGTTACAGTTCAGATAGACAGAAAGGTGACATTAAATGTGATCGCCACTGATTTCACACATCAAAGTCTATTTACAGAGTTTGTGAAGCTCAAACAGAATGTTTGGGTGAAAAGAGGTGCTGCAGCACAGCCATTATGAGAAAAGTAAAGCATTTTTTGAACTTTAAATCATGTAAACACCTTTTAGTAGAAAGACAAAATACAAGTACGCACCTGAACATAAGCATAATAGGTCATCTTTAATAGATCAAATGCTTAAAATCTACTGTGGTATTATGACCTGTAGGGTCATTTGCTTGTATTTTACCCGGCAGAAAGTTGGATTTCCCCACTGTCTGATACAACTGGTAAACACTTCCCCTCTGTATCTTTTGCAGAGGTGCAAGGTGGTTTCCTTGTTGTCTTGGCAACTGTTTATGATTTACACTACCTTGACCACCGTTTACATAACCCTCCTTTTCTGCCTGTCTTTGCTATGATATTGTTCTGTCACACCTTCCGACTCTTTTGTCTATTCCGCTCCAATTTGACAGGAGCAGGACTGAAGGAGAACTCAGCCCGACCCCTCACGCAGCACTGCAACGCTCCAGTATCTGTCATATGCCACTCAAATCACAGAACCCCTACAAAAAAAAAAAGAAAAGAAATAACTCGGCTCTCAAACGAGGAACAATCTCACTTGTTCTATATACAGCTAATCTCACTCTCTTTCTCTCTCTTCTTTTTTGCCGTTTTTATTTTGCAGCTCTGATGGGAGTGAAATAATCAGGCTGCCAAGTTGGCGAGCCCGGACGGCATGGGGCGCTTTGATCTGGACTTTCTTTTATAGGCATGCACACACATATGGTCATACAAGGACACACACACACGGTGCGCATGATACAAGCCAGGGACCAGCTCAGTTGAAATAGTTTTTGGGTTAGAGATTTCCAGTGTCATGGCTGTCGCTGGGCACGCAGATGAAAGGGGTGCAGAGAACTAGGATGAATGCCAGTCAGATCACAAATGGCTTTGTTTTGTGCTCATAATACTTAACCAACTGGTTAAGCATCAGTGCCTCTAAAATGCATCTCTGCTAGTTTGCTTGCTCCACCGATCTCGCTCTCACAGCGATACTTTACACATGGTCTTAGGTATAAAGGTATCTATGATATGGACAGATGTTCGACTTTATGCACGGCCATGTGAAGCAACGGTCCACTGATGGTTAGAAGTGGGACCTTTGTGTTGTTTGTTTTCCTAGGCGTGCACAAGCATGTATAATCCTACAGTACAGACAATCCTTCGATACTTCCTGTATTGTAAATAGGGATGACCTGAGTCAACGGGCCCAATTAAGGTTTCAAGGTCTGAAAAATGTAGCTCTTTGTAAATTCAAGGCCTCTCTGAGGGTGTTCATTGGACGGATTAATTGCATAACTGATATGCAAATCTCGATAATCCTAAGAGTCAACCCAGTTAATATGGTCCTTGTTTGCCTTTTATGTAACCTGGTTATTGTTGTTTATGCAAGCAAGGCAGCTGTGTATGTGTTAAGTCATGAGTGAACGCAGCCTCTGTGCAGATGGTGCATTCAATTGCATTCAGGTGCTCAGTGTTCCAGCTGTTCTTAGCCTACACTACGACAAATTCCCATGGATTGCATGGCCTGATTGTGAGCACTGCAGGCTTGTCTTAGTTTGTGGCGGATGATAGCATTAACTATTGAATGGATATTTACATGGATGACATTCTGGGTCATAGAGAAGCTTAAGGATTCATGTATTTTTGTAGATTTTGAAATGTTTTTGTGTCGCCAACCCTGTGAGATAAATTATTCCTTTGTCTTTTCTCCTGGTTATGTGTAAAAGCTCATGATATCTGACCTTTCTCATGACGCCGGCATAGGGCAGAAACGCACCCTTGTTCCATTAAATCCCCACTGAATAACAACCAATTAGATCCTTATAGATAAACATAAATATGGTTTTACAATTCCCCATAAACATCTCTGAAATGCCTGGTGATTAACCTATGATTCCCGGACAAATAGCTTTACCGATAGCCAGCCGTCACGGAGAGCCATTCAAATGACAAATGTCTAGCGTCGGGTAATTGATGTATGGAGGACAGTGTCGGCCCGGCAGGCTCCAGCTTCTCCCGCATTGTCCCCCCAATGCCCTGCTGGGGTCATTTAGTATTTATTCGCCCGACTTGGCTCCTTTATGGCCCTGCTGTGTTTAATGGGCCAAAAGAGAGCCGCAGATCATGGTTTACCTCCCCTCGTAAGGTGATGCATGTTATATGATTCTGCTCAGGTACAGTAAGCTTAGACTGATTATTTCACAATCCAGACTTAGCAAGTTAGCCAGGTAAGATTCATGACGCTTTCACAAGCCAGCATTTAGTCTGTTTTAATCAAACTCTGGTGCGGTTGTGAACGCAGTAATCATACTCTGGTGGAGACCAAAACAACCGGTCCGAGACCATTGGAATTTACAATGAGGCGATTTTGAGCCGTTTTCAAGGGATGCCTGTGAGGGGATTTGTTGAGTTGGACACAGGTAACAGTAGGTTAACTTGAGTGGGAGAGGACTGACCTGGACTTCTGCAGAAGTGGGATGTTTGCTTGACATCTGGGCCGAAGAAAACATACAGAATATGTTAAATGAAGTCCACAAAAAAAGATCAGTGCTGAGTCAAGGTGATAAACTTCGAGAGCATCAAAGTCCATCATTCTCTGCATCGAAGCGGCAGCTCTCGAGACGAAAAAGACAAATTTGTTTTTTTGTACACGTCCCTTAGCAAATATTGTTTTGTATTTGTCCCAGTTTAATTCGTGCACTGTAAAACCGAAACCAGACTAACTAGAAAACGAACCAAACGTATCAATTTCACACTGATTCGGACTAGCCAAACAGACTGTGGCTTGTGAAAGCACCCTTAGAGACCATACTGACTCATGGTCCACCCAAGTAAGTGTTTAAGTCACTTCTGTTGCCTGATAAGGGCTCTTCTCAGGACCGTGTAGGTGTTTACGGATTAAACTTGATTGACATATCATTATCCCTGCTGTTAGCTTTGTTTCACTTGTTATTGCAGAACAACTTACTCCCTAATCATTTTCATTGCTACAAGGACCCGGGTGACCTCTCGTTTCCCAGCATATCATCCGGCTTCAACCTGGGCAGAGGTGTAATGAGCCAGAGTAGCTGAAAACACTTCACATCCCCCCCAGCACAACAAACTAGAGCCTCCAAAATGAGCACAATGTTGTTTCTCTCTCTAAAACAGATTCAACAAACACTGAAAGTTCCTGCATAAAGATGGATTTATTGAATTACTTTTAGTTAGCGGAAACTTATGACCATAACATAGTTGTAAGTGTGATATTAAGGTCATGTTTTATATAGCACAGAGTGTTTTATTTTTCCATTTCGTTTCCCACTTGCTTGGTAATTTTCTCAATTTTGAAAAATACCTCCCAGCAATATGACAATCATAGAATCTAATCCTTTCTAAACAGTATGCACTATCACTATGCTGCAGGCTGGCTGACTTGAAGAGATATGAATGAATGAATTCAATTGTGTTTAGAAGGTGCATGATGTCCTTTTTGAACACTGTGGGTGCATAAAGACTCCAAAATAAATTCACAGACACATAGTCTGGAGATAGATGTTGGCAAACAACCACTGCCTACTTACATATCACAAATAGCTTTTCTCCATTATCCATGAGGACTCTGAACTCCTCCCCCCTCACACACCACTCACAGGCATTACTACCATGATTGTCTGGCTGCTGTCCATTTTTGTTCTTGCCTGATATTTTCCATTTATGTGTTTGTATCTATATATCTGTCTGAAGAGAAAAATCAAAATCAAATTCCACCAGCCTTGGTCTTGTTGGAAATAGTCAATCTAATATAATCTAATCTAATCTACCCAGCAGACACAGAGCAACATGATAAACCCACTGAACTCTACCTGGCTAGGACCAAACAGAGAGCCAAAGTTAGTGACAGACTATCACAGTGAAGCATTCAGCAGCAAAAGGGTTGAGTATTACTCACGTTAGTTTATGGGGACCAAAAACCGCTCAGTATCGGACTTATGCTCATCTTGTTTCAACAAGAAATGAGTGCTACTGCGATAAGTGACGTTAGATTTGTGAACGAATCGTTGTTTTTGAACGACTCTTAAAGAGGAAAGAGCTGACTCACTGAGTCGAACAACAAGTTATAGCTGCTTCTCAACGACACAATGCACATCCGCTGAGCTGAAGAACATTAAGCGATTTGGACTGAAATTGCAGAAGTTCAGTTCACGACGGCTATTTTGCTTTATTAGAGTAAAAAAAAAGGAAGTGTTAGTACCTCTGTATCTGCTGGATGTAAAAATAGTCAACATATGTCACAGTTACTCATAAGGTGATAATAAGTGTTGTGTTTACAACTTGTTCCCCAAGTGGCCAAAAATCAGTTAATGCAGGCTTCATATATAACAAATTACAACAATAATAATCATAATGATACTTAATGCAACCACATCATTCCACATTCGGGCCTCACTTGGAGTTCCCGCTGTTTTTAAATACTGCAATCTGTAAAAGTATTCACTCCTAATAGTCATTTTATGTTGAAATATTAAACAGCAACAACCACATAAACATAAAATCCTAATTTTTGTGAATCATTTTGTTTTCATTTTCCAGTCAAAACATTTCATAATCAAACACAAAAAAAGTGATGACTGCTTGATGACTAAAAGCGTGCAGCTGTTGACTAGAGATGTAGGCGTGAGGTTAGAATTACTAGGTGGCGACGCAGTGACTAACAGTCCACCACATCCACCGTCCTCCTCTGAGTCCTCGACTCCAGTGTTGCCATCCGGCCTCCAGTAACCATGATGCTGTTATCTCTGGCTGTCTACTCATGACTGCGACTTTTCCATTAGCATGGGGGGAGGGGAGGATTTTAAATCTCCAGTTCTGGCTTGCATGGCCAACACCTGAATAAATTCACCCTCCCCTTCCTATCACGGCCTCGCTCTCCTCTTTCCCCATTTCTCTGTCACTATCCGATGATCATGTCTCATCCATCCCTCCAATCTTACACCCATCATCTCTGCAATCTCTCTGTCAACCCTGTTGCAGCCGTCACTCGCTCTCCTCTCCACTCCTCCATCCCTCCCCATGCCTATCCTAAGCAGTGCCTGTTCAGGGCCTTGATAATCCCCTAAGTTCTTTTCTAAACGGCTGACTAGTCCGGCAGTGTCCCCTGAAAGACTTAGCATTATTGAATGAAATGTGGTAAACGCCGCCGCTGGGGAAAATTAATGCCACGTCGTATCACTTTCACCCTTCATCTCCTCCCATGTGTTGGGCCCGACTATTGTCTTTATTGAAGGATTGAAGCTGAAGACTGATATTCCCCATTTCTATTCGTCTGCCGGTGGGGCTGCCTAAGTGTAGTCAAACGCAATACCGAGCTGTCACTTTTGATCAACATTATTGAGATGGTTCAGGGCTTCTCTTTTTTTTTTTGTCTTATCCTCTCAATGGCGCTTTATGGAAAGTCATTTCCATTCATTTTGTGTTTGCCAGGCATTTGCGACGGGGAGTGAGACTTCACAGGAGCGCTTAAAACAAACAGAAAGAACAGGAACATCCGTTTTGAAGAACCCGGGTGGAAGGATGCTAAATACAAATTAATCATCGCCTCCTGCAAGGTGCGCCAATACAGCGCTTTGATGATGCACCCTTAAAGAATACACTTCATGCGCTGTAAGCCTTTTTGTTTTGGTGATGCTTCCTGCCAGCAAAAGCATTTGAATTTATTAACGGCAGTATTAGCTATTTCACGTTTTTCTAAAGATGTGTTTTCATGAAAAGGACGCTGAGCCTTAAAAGGGTGCCAACCATGTTTAAGTCCATTAAAGGGGCCTTTGGCTTCTTTCATGTTTGTATGCGGCTGGTGTTAAAAAGTGAAAGTTTATGCAAGAAAGTACAAACAGTACAGTCAAAGTACTTTCCTCTAGAGCAGTTTCTTTTTTTTTTCTTTTTTATTATAATCCATGAGAGTGCTTTATTTGGCAAAATGCACAAAAATTGTCAGCATGTGAATATCCAACACGTTCCGATCCCATCTCATCACATACTAATACTTTGTCAGACCCCTCGGCGTCACTTTTTGGTCACAGTAAACACGTGCTTAATGTTAAGAATTAAACAAAACCACTTAGTTAGGTTTAGGAAAAACATCATGGTTGGGCTAAAAATTACTACATTTTTACAGTGCAAATGTGACTTGACCTTGTGAACACGGGACACCAACGAACAGCTGATTGTAAAGTGAAAAGTGATGAAAAGTGGTTGATGAACAGCGGTTTCTTTCCCTCCTGCCCGCCCGTCTCTTTCGCTCTTCATATTACTTCACAACAGCACTTTATTCCCTGTGTTTACTGTTGCCGCAGATGGGTTTACCACCGCGAAAGGGGGCCTATGCAGCGGTGTCGAACGCCAATGGTTGTAACAAAGTGTCGATATTTGACGCTGTGGAAATGAGAACAGGCTGGCATATCAACCAGGAACATGTCATAAAGTACAGGACAAAAGTCCAAAGAATTGTGCAGTGAAACTTTTCTTCTGTTCACTGAATTTTCTCACCAATCAGTCCATTCCCAGGTGGGAACAGACAGTTGAAAATTAAACACCTTTGCAACATTGCAAGTTAAGTGGAGAACAAAAAGATTTGAGTCCAGCTACTCTGCCCGTATCTGCTTTCAATCTCTATGCTAATGTTTCTCCCATTGAAGAATCCAGCAGAATAGTTCGAACCGAGTTAGGTCTTGTTAGTGAAATAGATGAGGCTCCAATCACCCGTGATTATGGAAACAAGTCCACATATTACAGCAGGCAGCGCACAGCAGGATCTAAACCGCTCATTAATGACAAGAGGAAAGACTTTGAGATTGATTATGTAACAAGATGCATCATCTCGTTGAGGTTGTGTATCACCTCATGTCAGTTATTTGTTACTGTAGTCATTTTCATTTTGTAAATATAGCCATTACATAGCAGATTCAGACTGCTTGTGTGGTTGATCACACTCACTACTCACTAGTACTGAGCACTGGCACTTCTTATTGTTGTCCACAAGAGTACCCTTACTACTTATCGCATACTGCCTCCTCCTGGTGAGTCTAGGTACGCAACGTTAAGTTGTTTTTATTTGTATAAATAGTTACATAAAATATTTTATTAACCAAACAATCTATTTAAATGCATACAACAATACATTTGAAGGGGAATATATTACTACGTAATGCTTATAAATATAATTATATCCAAGAAACTTGCAATGATCATGTGATGCAACTGCTGAATTAGGGTACTGGCACCTTTGTTGGTCCAATTCAGAGCAAGAATAGTGTATAAATCAGCTGTGCATCTGTAAAAATTATATTTTCCTGTGTCATTGACATATTATTGATTGTTTAATTTACTCCACCATTACATTTTTGTTCTTATACATCTACTTACATCAGTTTTCCCAGTGCCAACAACATATGCCGGACTGATTTACTCCCTAATTTGCCCTGCTGTTTCATCAGCGTTATTATTGCTGCCCCATAAAGCAGCTATATTACAACCTGTGATTTTCCTTTGTTATATTAGCCTGCTGGTACCACATGACAGCCAGCGTGTGGCAAATGCCGCCTTATTATCATGAATCTATGCTTCATCGGCATAAATGAACAAGGAAATACTTTACAGGCCGACACGTACAACCTTTAGCAGGCAGCAAGTCTTTAATTTCTTTCTTTCTACACAAAGATCTGCAGTAATTGCTTTTGTGTGTATTCTCTTGAATCTTTTGTATGA
Source organism: Helicolenus avius (assembly GCA_916700675.1). Lineage (NCBI taxonomy): Eukaryota > Metazoa > Chordata > Actinopteri > Perciformes > Sebastidae > Helicolenus > Helicolenus avius. The sequence goes on from CAKAKQ010026707.1 coordinate 9,072, forward strand.
AGACGCTTAATCTCTTGCAACTAAATCTGAAGTCATCGGTGCATGCTGGCTGACTTGAATAAGCGCACTCAGGTGGATGCCTAAGCCGCATATTGTTCCTTCAATTTTCCACCACTGTTGTCGAACATTTCATCCACTCAGCTGGTAAAGCGTGCAAATTTGAAATTATCACAGTTTAAGCGGTCACAATTTATTTCCGTCTCGCAGCAGTGCCAACTTAATGTAATAATGATTAGGTGGAAAAAATGACAGTTTCTCACCAAAACAAAGCTCATCTGGTGTGTATTTTTGTACTGTATTGGCTTTATGTGGGACTGCAGCAGACTGAAATTATGGTTCCTACAACTAATATGACACTATTTCTAACATTTGATAGGTCATTTCCATACAAAATAGATGTTCTTTTCATCTCGGAATGATCTCTTTAAATAAATATCTCTCTTTATGTTTAAGTGTATTTGGTCCCTCTTTACAGACACTTTGATTGCAGGGTAGTGTAAGAACTCGCGAGGGTAATGGCTTGTGGTGCTGATGAGTGTTAAACTCTGCGTCTGTACATAGGATACAGCAAAGCCAAGTGACAGGAGAAAAAAAAACAGATTAGAAATCAGCACCAACAAAGTTTACTCAGACACTACAATTAAAGGTCTTATTGGTAACATTTTATGATGGCTTTTCCTTAAGAAATATATAAACTGGAAAAACAAAGTTTGGAAACTTGTGTTTGGTGGATCATTTCTCTGTTGTTACAATGCTAATTGGCATTGTATTTTACATCGTTGGAAAGCCTGTTTATGCCATTATACCATGTTTTTACCATTGGCAGAGCATTTTGGCAAATTTTTCTTGGGCGCTCCCCACATAATCAGCTGTGCTGCTCATCCCACAAATGCATGATCCTTACAAGTTGGACATCATTGCGAAGGTAACAACAGAGAAATAATTGACCAAACACAAGTTTCCAAACTTTGTTTTTCCAGTGTGTATATATATATATATATAGGTATATTATGATAGTGAATTAATGATTTTTAAAATGTTGATAGGTTTTGGTTCCCACATCTGACGAGGCTCGTGAGCCAATAGTATAACAACGTTGGTGATCATGTTGCCAGTTAGTGTGGAGTAAAAAATGGATAAATGGATGAGGGAGAATGTGACATCTAGTGGCTGAATGTTATCAAGGGTTATCAATTGCACCTTTAGAGGCAGGGTTGGTAAGGATTTTGGAAACATTTTTTTGATTATATTAGTTGAAATTCTCATTATGTACCTGACAGCAATCAATAAATCAAATGCTCTGACAAAAACAGAGAAACAAATCTGGAATATGTGTTGCTAACTACTTTCACTGGAAACAAGTTGGCAACACTGGTCTTGGTTTTTCGGTTGGATCACTTTAAAAATTGTAGTGTACTCTTGCTAGTTTCTCAAGATCGCCCACCCTGCATTTAAGATGCACCATTTTTTTTGGATGTAAGACAATAAATCTTTTTGTCCCCACACTGTAGAAGACACCTTTTTTATAATTTTTAGAAATAAGTGTTAGAGGAATTTTGCTTTTTGCAGCAGAGGATGACAGGTCCAATGATGTGAGAATGGTAGAAAAGCCTGCATCACATTTTATGGATGAATCACACCCACCTGGGACAACCGCCCACTCCCTTTTTTTTCTGAATTGATGTACATAAATACACTAGTAGCATTTCTTCTCTGCAAGACAGTACAGTTAATTCCCCTTCAGCTGCACCCTGGAAACATCCATAAGGGATGAGCTGTGGAAATGTCCCCATTTGAGCTGTATTCAGAAATGTCTTTGTTCCTCACCATTGGGTTCCAGCCTATCCCAGCATTACTATGAATAGAAAATCTGATAGTGATGTAAAGTACCATTGTGCATGGATGTGTGTCTGTCTGTGTGTGTGTGTGTGCACATGCAGGCATATGATATAGTACGTGTCCATCCGGCATTTTGATCATTTCTACCTTATTACGAACTCAGAAGATCAAAACAAAAGCTGTCCTACATAAGCTAAAAACAGCAACAAGTACATTTCTTTGGAAAATAAAAGAAGAAGAGAAATGGCCCACATTAAGACAACAACAAGTCTAACACCGAAACCAGTTTAACGATGTGTTCAATCATGAAGGATTGAACACATTCATGATGTGTTCAAATGTAATCTTGTAAAAATGTAGTTTGAAGAAACTTGAGGCGGATCAACGGGGATTAATAATGAATTGGCAAAAAACAGTATGCATACGGTAATACAGGAGTGTATGTTGAGGTACATGGGATTTATTGTTTCATTTTTTACCGTGGTATCGAATTTGCTATCGAGAATCGTGGAATTTATCGGTATTGACTACGAAATTTATGGTATTTTTGCATCCCTACTGCTTTTTCTGATTTATTTATTTTTGATTCTCTCCTTTATTCACTGTAACATGTAATGTAACATAAAATGGCTTTTTTGGACTGATGGTCGGACAAAACGAGACATTTCAAGACGTCATTTTGGCCTCTTGGAACTTTATTTTTCACTTTTTTTTGTGCTTTTCAGAAACAAAAAGATTTATCAATTAATCATAAAAGATTTTCTTGAACTAAACTTCCTAAACTAATTTGGTGTCAAATATACAACCATGACCAGCAGGCAGGAACACAGGCCACTGAACTAACCACGGACTTCCTGGATTGTTCTGACTTTGTGTATCAGTTGCATTTTGTGTCCCACCTTTAATGCATACGGAGGATGCAATTACACCTTAATGATCTCCATGGGGAAATGAGGTCATTCACATACCATGCATGCTAATCAAGATATAGGTTTCATTTCCCTCCTGTCTTCATTCCCTGTGTGTTGTTGCCATTGCGGATTCATCAGTGCTACTCTGGTGTGGCTTGGCTCGCGTGGAGCGCACAGTCCACTAATCTAATGATGCAGGAGTACACACTACTGACTGCCGTGCCAATAGAGGTCATGTACTTACATAGATCAAGATAAGGAGGCTCTTATTGTGTGTGTGTGTTCAGTATGTGAGTGTCTTTTTGTGTATATGTGGATGTGCACATCTTTTATTGATGTGCCCTGATCTTTGTGCAGAGAACAAGGTGCAGAGGCCAATGTTAAATCATTATGCTCCCGTAATTACTTTGTAAGACCATTAGACTGCAACAGCTTTTAATTGGGGAGCTTAAAGATTGAAGCTTTTTTTTCATGGATGCTCGGGCGGTGATATAGTAAAGAGCAGGATACACATTGTGGTTTTGCACCAGAAGAGGGATCATGCGTAACGCTGAAACGCTGTGTCACCCAATCAGAACTAAAGTAGTGCAACATCAAGCAAATACCTCACCTCAAAGATCAGTGCATCAGTCCACAGTGTGTCTACGTCCACATTCAATTACAGTTCTTGGCGACACAACAAAAACCACTCTCACCAGATGATAAGGCCAAAACCAGTGTCTTTGAAAGGCCAAGATAAGACCCGAATAGAGATTGGAGGTGGCCAAGGTTAATGTGAAGAGCCGGGATCTGCTCATGCTAGTGCAAGAGAATAATTGAGCTCTCATGGAGTGGCGATAAAGCAACTTTTAATCTTTCAATTTTTTTTTTTTTTATGCAATCCGGAAATCCTTGTGCATTGTCAAGAAAAAGTTGAGCCCTCTGTGCTGCAAAAATGAAAGGAAAATAGATTTGGGCATCACCTTTTAACCCTGACGGACCCCTCACAGCCACCACTCTTTCATGGTCAGTGTTGTATAACAGCATCTCCAAGGGCAAGAGGAGGAGATGCGGCCAGCAAAGTATGCATGATTTGCTATTTAAAATTTTACGATGCAATCTGGGAATCCTTGCACAGGACTTGCAACAGCGCAAGTCGGCCCATATTAATTGAGAATAAATTCATCCACACTGACATTCAGAGTGAACTTCGAGATTAAAGATTGATGATAAACTAATGCTTCTATCAGATTAATCAAGTGATAGGAGATTAAATTTGGATGCGTCCTGGTTTTGGTTTTGATGGCATAATTACTTTTTTTTCCCCTAGTGGAGAGCATCAAAGAGACGGCATGCACTTTTTGGCATTTCAAAAAATAAATCAAATAATAAGTACAGAGCTAAAGCCCTGATAGAGGTCACCCTGTGTTTTAATTAATTCATAGCACGTGCTTTAATAAAAAGTGGTGTTTTACTGCATATGGGTGAGGCTTTTCATATAAAACAAAACAATGTGTAGTCACAGCAAAGATGAAAATGTCTTTATGGGTGGGTTTGCTAGTGGCAGGTGAACGACATGAACCAGGTTACATGACATGCTCCTGAACTTCGCTCTCACTACCACTGCCTTCTGGTACCGACGCACTGGTTCACCCTTTATCTTCTGTATGGGATGCACAGGGCTTTCAACTAACTCCAATGTGAACCCATTTGCTTCAGTATTAGACAAAGCAAGTTATGTATTATCAAGAGCAAGGAAGTCTGCTTTGAGGGAATAAGAGGGGAGATTGGACAAGTCAAACAAACACAGGACTTTCACCCACAAGACTGCTGTTCATGTCACGTGTGAAACCAAAGTCAACGTTGACTTATTTTATCTTAGTTTTGTTACACAACTTCCGCCATGCATGTAATGAGCAGAAACTGACATGCTGTCCCTGACACGTCCAAAACTGATGCTCAGACCTGGATTAACACAGAGCCGCCTCCCACTTTACATGTAAAAAAGAGTCAAATTTACTATGGATATAAAGACCATAGATTTACATGAACTTATAGTACAGGCCTGGCCCAGCGCCTCAAGAGGAATTAGCCCCCTTAAGTTGTATTATTGCCCCCTCTGTTCAAGCATAGAGGGCTGCATGTTCTCCCCGTGTTAGCATGGGTTTTCTCTCAGCTTCCTCCCACAGTCCAAAGACATGCAGGTTAGTGTAATTGTTGACTCTAAATTGCCCGTAGGTGTGAATGTGAGCATGAATGGTTGTCTGTCTCCAAGTGTCAGCCCTGTGATAGTCTGGCGACCTGTCCAGGGTGTACCCAGCCTTCGCCCAATGTCAGCTGGGATC
>CAKAKQ010026713.1:0-13257 GCA_916700675.1 Helicolenus avius
ACCACCAAACTTCCGATTGGTGGACGACCCGCTCTACCGTTGAGCCACAACCGCCCCATTCTTAAAAGCATTTTGGATGTGTCAAATCTTCTGTTCATTTAAAGGCAACTTCACACTACACGACTTGCTGTCTTGTAATCGGGAGTCTTGAAGTCATTGTGGTTTTTACACTACATGACTGACCGGCGAATGACACACTGCGAGATCTTTCACCAGGAGGAATCCCCGATGAGGTCTCTAAACTACATTTTGTCACGGAAACACACGCGAGAAATGACACGGTAAATTATGTAATCCCATGCGCATAGTCATGCTTCTTGATGTTGTTGTTGGCACACATGTTCACAAAATAGAATGTTTCAAAAACTCAAAAGGGAGTTGTTGTAAAAAAGTGACTCAAAAAATCTGAGGAATCTTATGTTTGAGCTAAAGTTAATGTGCCATTACTAACATGTGACAAAATATAGCCCAGATGCTGATGACGACACCCAGTATGTGGCCCTCACTAAATAACAGCATCCTTAACTCCCGCTGTGGCAAGCAGGTTTTTATGAGCCCCCTGCTGCAAATTAAACCCAATGCTTTTGAGCCAATACAGACACACACTCACTAACACATACTAATGTGAACAAACAGAGAGGAGTAAGTATGATTTGAATTCATAACACCTGCAAGGGCATGTGTAAAGTTGGTTGTTAAAGTGAATGCTCTTTACACAAGAATAGCTTAACAACAACCCAAGGCTCTTAGAAACACGATTCAAGAAGACCATTATTACCGTTTCATGGTTCATATTGTATAAATGGACCATTTAGAGAAAAGCACAGCATGAGACAGACTGAACTCAGTTGTTAAAGCTCTTTGAACAAACTCTCCTGCTTGCCTTCGCACAGCTGGAGAAAATTGAGCTGCCAGGTACACACACACACACACACACACACACACACACACACACACACACACACACACACACACACACACACACACACACACACACACACACACACACGGACTCTGCAGAGATGTGTTCATTACAGACGCTGGTTCATTAGCCACGCACACATGTGCTGTGAGTGACATCCACAAGGTCAGGAGAGGATGAGGGGTCTGTCACGCCTGTCACATCGGCTGGAAGATGACTGCACTGTTTACAACCTTTTCTCCAGCACGGTAACAGGTAGAAAAAAGAGAAGACCCGACAGTTCATTCGGTCATGTTGCAAACACCAAAAGCCAGAATAAATTGGCTTATCAGACGTAGGCCATCTGTCAGGTGCTTAATAATTAAAAGAACCTCACAAGATGTGTTCCCGAAAAGTTATTTAATAGCCAAAGTCTTGGCAGAGTCTTTTTTCACTGTAATGAGCCAGCAGACAGAGGCAGTGACTCGGCTGTTCAACTCTGGGGTCTTGGTGTGGATTGCAGAAAACTCAATAAAAGTTAGCTTGTGTCCATGCAATCAATTCAGTACCTGCACCGTTGTGTGTGTGTATTTTTGCGTTTGGGGATTTAATTATAAGCTGTAGATACTATATTTTGGCTTCTTCTTTAGCCTTGTTCTTTAGCACTGCAAAACATCAGGGAGTCCACGAATTCAGCAAACATACTGTGGCGCCTGGTGTGAGAGGGGGTTTGTGTGCATAGAGCTTCAGGAGAAGAAGATAGAAAGAAGGAAAGAATGTCATATTTATATTTAATAATGCCCCAGATTAAGTGCTACTGCAGGGAAAAACAGGGATCTATATCATGACAAGTAAAAAATGTGTAGAAAATACAATAGGTCAACTCACACCTATTTCTGCTTATAGAAGTCAGGCTCAGGCCTGACTGAGGGAGAATGCGTTTGTTTATGGAGATACCTACTGTGTCGACAACATTTGGCTTATGGTCAGAAATGCTAGAAAGCATTTTATTTCTCTTCGGTTGCTTTTTTTAAAGGTGTAATGACATGATTGCTTGATATCAGACAGAATTGTCAACTCAGTTTCCATCTTCAGTCTGCCTCCAATTTCCATGGGGGGGATTCGATTTTCCTTACCAATCACGAGAGATCAACGTACTGTGTCTGCCTGAATCTAACAGCATTTTAAGTCGACACTGATGTGTAGCCACTAGGGCTGTTCCAAATACCATTATTTGGCCTTCAAAACTTCGGTATAGTACATATTTGAAAGTATTTGAAGGTATTCGAAGCTTAGCTTCACAGTGCAGCAGGCTGTCTGTCTCCACCTCTCCCGTTTCAGTGACCGGCACGGTGCCGCTGCAGTACTACTGTACTCATGCACCTCGACACACAAAAAACAGCGATATCCGTCTGAGAATAACTAATAATAATTCATGTTGAATATGAATTATAACCAATTTATACAGTAATCAGTTGGACCACAAATTGTGCAATTATCGCAGATATATGAGGTCAATGTTTGGTTGATAATTGACCTTTTCTCACTGGTTTAAATTAAAGTAAACCAGTAAGACACTGAATTACCACAAACATTTCTATTACAATGCTGGCTCAATCGATGCCAGCAACTATCAAGCTTCAGCACTGCTCAAGTTAATTGCTGACCTAAAAGGTAATCACTTCCCAGTTTCTAATCAACTGTTGTCTGATTGGTAAGTGCTCAGCTAATAACTTGTTCTTCCTTGCCTGTTGCAATGCAGGTAAAACTGTAGTTATGCACCTGCGATGAATAATAAACACAAGTAGAGAGGACTCTGTCTATGTCTCTTGAGACACAGAAGGAGAGAGGCAGGCTGACCAATCTGTAATTGTATCATTCTATTTCTGGGGTTGAGCTTAAGACCAACGGATGGTTCAGCTTCTGGCCTCGAGGTCAAGTTTAGACTTCAGACCCTCTCAGGCTTCCATTTAAAGTGTTTTTGTGTGCACTGACGGGCAGGACAGTTATAGCACATGGGCCTGTTTGACTGGATCTTCAAAAAAAACATGACTTTACCTTCACGCCACCACCACCACTCTTCATAGCTATACCTACGAAAAGTAATGCACTGTAATTCATTTACAGTACATCCCACAAAATCAATTGGTGTTTAATTAACGTAATTGTAAACCAGGAAATATAAAGAGCGGCGAACGCCGCATAGGGAGGAGGTCGGGGTGGATGGCTGGGTCAAAAAACACCGTACTTTCGCACTGGAGACCGGTGTCAATGCCCTGCGTGAAACCAGAAGTCATCGTTGATTTATTTGTCACGTAAATTCCGTACTTAAGTAACGCCACTTCCGGAGTTGGTTTAAGCCTAACCATGATCTTTTCCAAAACTACCAAAAGTAGTTTTGTTGCCTAATCCTAACCAAGTCGATGTTTTCCTAAGTCTAACAAGGTAGTTTTATTGCCTAAACCTAAATAAGTTGTTTCCTGTAAAAAAGGAAGTTAATTTTGAAAAGGAAGGAAAACAAACGAAGGAATAACTTGTTTGCAACATATCATACAAACCGTTGTATGAGAGACTCCACCCATGTTGACTACAACACAGTGACAAATCAAATTTTGGCAATAAAACAAGGTAAGATAATGTCCAGAATCATGAATCACCAGTGTGAAAACCATGAAAGTTTATTTTTTATAGCATATTGAAGTTATCTGAAATCACAGACAGCCAAAGAAATCAATATAAAACTCAACCAGTGGGTGCTTTAAGACTCAGTGCTGATATGGAAGAGTGGTGGAGATGAATAGGTTTTGTAGCGTGCTGGCATGCACTGGCGAGGACAAACTCTCGTCCTGGAGGAACTGCGACACCGAGTCGATTCGGGGTCAAGAGCAGTTCCAACTCTCCCATGCGCTGGTCATTAGTAATACTTAGCATGGCTGGAGCAAGACTGGCTACCAAATACTTGCAGTAAACAAACCTCGGAGGGACTGTGGAATGTGTGCTTGTGTGTGTGTGTGTGTGTGTGTGTGTGTGTGTGTGTGTGTGTGTGTGTGTGTGTGTGTGTGTGTGAGTGTGTGTGTGTGTGTGTACTTTGGGTACTAAATTGTGTGTGACTTCAGGGCACTGCAAGTTTCTGAGTGTTTGTGTGTGTATATGCAAAATTTGTATGTGTATGTTTGTTATGTTTTTGTGGCTATGTGTGGGTGGTTGTCAGGAATTCTGGTTCCCATCATACTGTACAAACGGGAACGGGACCGTTTAGCCTTGAGAAGCCAAGTGCATTCTGGGTGCCTGACGTACAGTTATTACTCTGTGATGTGGAGATTTCTTGAGGAAGTGCCATACTTTATTAACTTGTATGTCATTTTCCCTCAACCTGCCTGGAATACTTCTGTCAGGTTAGAGATTTCTTGACATGCAGCAAGACGAACCCCATTGGGGGGGAAGTTGTTGCTTTCAGTTGTACATCACAGGTAGAATTACAGAGCAATAAAATGAACAATGAACAAGTTCTTCCAGTCAAGAAAACATCAGTGGGAGAACAATGCTGCACTGTGCTGCGCCTGGTTGTTCAAATTACAATAAAACTGTCAAACAGAGCTCTGTGTGTCCAATATCCTCCCAACTGCCCAATGTGCAGTAAACAACTACAGTATTGAACTGTAAACAGATCCACCGAGGTGCAAACCGTGGTTGCAATGCCTTTTAGCTGAAAAACTGTACTTCTATTTCTCGTCTTTGGCTGATATCTTCTGAATGTCAGCGTAAAATGGCAGGTCTAGAAAGACTCCCCTCCGATTCTGAAGGGTCGGAAACTGGCAAACGAGCGTGCCACAGAGCCGCCGGAGAGGCTTTCAAAAGGGCTCTCAGGCACAGACCTAGATGATGGTAACTTCACACAGTCCATCCATTTATTGAACACAAGAGTTTTACGTAGTCCAAAGGTCAAGGTATAAATACATTTTTATTCAGTCCATATCTTCAGAGCTTTACAATATTCATGTATGTAGAAGACACCATAGAGTTTTATATATACCTTCAGCTTCAGTGCATGTCTTGGGCTGTGTATTATCCCCCACAGCAGACCTAGGTGCTGCGATATGCTAAAGCTTGAATGTTATGACAAAGGCGAGGGATCAGACATTATCTCTTTGATCGCCTCACTATATAGGTTTCATATTAAGTTAGTCGACAGTCAAAGCCAGTGCCTCCACATAAAGGTTACTACGGCATAATATCTCTGTTAAAAGTGTGCAAATGAGATGATGATTTCTAGGGCTGGGACGATGCAACTATCTCCCGGTTAAATCATACACTTCTAGGGACTTTTACTTTGGAAAATATCGAATGTACTGTATGTCCTGTCATGTATGTAGTCAGATGTCCTGAAGTCAAATATAACAGTCGTTGTCAGGAATTATTCATTTTTTTCCATGCAGCAACCCAAAAATCAATGAAATAAGATGTTTCCCTCACAATTGAGTGGTATCCACATTGTATTTAACATGTGAGGGCGCAGGTTGTATCCACGCGGACCCTTCGCCGTTTTTTTTACTTTCTTGTTTTGGCTCACTGCGGCCGGCTGTGGTTTGCTTTGGTTGACGGATACTGAACGAATATGACGTCCCGTTACACAGATTACAACTAGAAAAATGGTAACTTCCTTCTACCTCTGCATAGACTCAAATTAAGCAAATATTGATTATGGCATTAAAAAATCTATTTCAAAATTGTCGAAAAAAAAATTTGTGATACATAGGTGAATCGATTTTTTTCTAATGATTTGATGACAATCTTGCCCTATTGGCAGCGAACAACGAGGCACAGCATCTGGTTAAGTCTCTTGACACGTAAAGTAGAAGAAGCTTTGTGTTTGTATGTGTGTGTAAGTGAGCGGAGAGTGGGGACGCGCAAGCTTGTACCATTGTACATGTTTTAAAGGTGCAGTGTGTAGGATCTGGCAACATCCAGCAGAGATTGCAGATTGCAACCAACTGAAGATTCTGAGCCAAGCGTGTAGGAGAACTATGGTGGCCAACACAAAAATGTGAATGGCCCTATCTAGAGCCAGTGTTTTGTTTGTCCGTTCTGGGCTACTGTAGAAATATGGTGGCCGGCTCCATGAAGAGAACATACTTCCTATGTAGATTTAAACGGCTCATTCTAAGGTAACGTAAACAAGAATGATTCTTATTTTCAAGTGATTATACACTAAAGAAAACATACTTATTAATATTCCAATTTCTGCCATTAAATCCCCCTAAATGCTAAACACTGTTCCTTTAAATTAACACACTTATATTTTCTTCAGCCAATTCTCATCTTTCTAAGTCTCTTCTTCTTCCTATGTTTTTCCTAGATATTCCTATCCAGCCTGCACAAAAACAGTTTTTAGTGACAGATGGGCGATAAGAGCCTTTTGAATTCACCGGGCAGGTAATCAGAGATAAAGAGTGCACATTGAAGTTTCTTTTAATCAGTGCCGTCTGTTTTTTTGTGTGTATCTGTACTGTATGTGTGAAAAACAGTGTAGGTGTGGTGTGCAGGAAATAAGAGTCTGCGTTCAAGCAACAGTCTTTCCAATATTTTTTCAAGAACTGAGTCAGTGTTGAAAGGTCAATTTAATTCTTCTCTAATGGGAAACATTTCACCAGGAAGTGATTCAGCAGTTTCCAGAGCCCCCGCCCATCTACTAACCTCCAAAACACACACACACAGACACACACATTAGAGAGTATTTAAGCACTTACACCCTTATGCAGCATCTCCCCCCAGCAAAGCCTTGATTTAACCACATTTTAGACAGGCATGACACAGACCATTAGCAAGAGAGACTCAAGATCTGTTGGTGTTAATTAGGATCCCAGAGCATATAAATACCATCAGCCGACAGCCCAGGGGACTCTCAATCTACTACACTGAGAATCACTGGGAACAATGATATATGTTTGAGGAAAACTGACAAGACATTATCTCATATGTTCTTAAAATGTTCTATTTTTTCTGAAAATTGTATTGAATGTATTGAATGAGCCAATTCAGTTAGCCACATCCCAGCTGGGACTCTATGTCAAAGTCTAACTGAAAGCATGATTATTATTTAGAAGAAGTATAACATTAGGGTTGAGAGATTGGACGAATATATTGGTTGTTTATTGCTAATTTAATGGTCTGCCTCTGAAGAACAAAAGCCGCTCTGAAGGCAGCGATAGAGACAGCGGGGGAGAAACAACGAGCAGATTTGGTGAAATAAGGGTTTATTTCGACCAAACCAGAGTTGGTGATTGTTGGAAAGACTAAACCAAGACGGTTCTGGTGAGTTTTATTTAGTTTCTGTGGAGTTTGAATGAAGTGTGTTTTACGATGTAGGAACACACTAACCGTGTGGGCATGTAAACACACATGAAGTTACGATAACTACTTTTGTTGGACAATATATTCTCCCAGAAATAATTGCGCTAAACAATATAATTGCCATTTTAAGATCATTTTATGCCACTGATAAAATGATCATATAATATCATAACAATGCAAGTACACCCTTTCAAAGAGCAATGAACTTTTAATTCTTAAGAATATTCAGAAATTGGAATTGGAATGTGAAAAACAAATTGAATAAAATATCCTAAATAAATAAAACATTCACTATTTAGATAAATTATAAGTACCAACAACAACAACAGACCTCTCTCACCGGAGCTGTGGTCGATAATGTGAAAATTATTCAGGTCACGTCTGTCCATATATTGTCCAATAAGTCAATATAGTAATTATTGTGACAGGCCTGCACACTGCTAATAATAATGTGACTTCTATCATACAAATCACAGCATTTGAAGGTGACTCTCATCAACTAAACTAAACCTAACTGAATTAAGCTGGTGACATGCATCGTGTCCGCATAATCACATGAGGATAGAGGTATATTGTTGGGCAACGTAATTAGAAATCAGTCACTGTTATTGTTCTGGTATCTAAGGATGCTATTTTTTAGCAACACATTTATAACAACAGCAACCAGAACTGGGCTTCAGTTTCATTCCCACATGTCCTCTGCCAAGACCTTTGTGCAAAGTTGTTTGAAAGAAAAGGCAGAGGGTAAAACAAGCCCATCAAGATGCTTCAAAAGAGCAATAACCCAACTTTTACACTGTGAATCTATAGGGAGAGACAGTTCAAGAAACCTGTTAAGATCCATAGTCCAACTCTATAAACACGGATTAATAACTGTTTACGTTTTTATTTTTTATGTTCGTCACAGTGCATGGGAACTCAAAGCAATCTGTATTGTACGATATTATCTACAGATTATCATCAAGTGTATAAAGTTTTGAGAATGCCTCTGTAAGCCCACACATGTGTTTATATTAGCCTGCGTCCCCTCAGGAGACTTAATTCCTTCAGGGTCTGAGATGAGAAAGTTTATGAGCCCCTGTCTTATTGCATATAGAGTCTACTGCGAGGCAGAAGCAACAAACAACCAACTATGATGCATGGTCAACATACTGTACATCAGCAACTGCATTACAAACAGCGCTTTTGTATCAGCATAGAAGAAAAAGGACCATTCTGGGGAATAGATACTCATATATTAGTGATCTCTACATTGTTGTAAACACAATATGTCATGTCTTTTTGGCTAAAATCATTGACCATTTATCATAGCCTAAAGTACTTTTTGTAAATAAAAGAAGAATCCCTGAGCCAAAACAATCATTATCCAATACATCTAGTTTTCATCTACTGCAGAGTAATCATCAGGAGTATTTTTCAAACAGGGTGCAGCTGTGCATCAAACACTGGATAAAACCAGGCGGAAACCCTCGGGGCTGAAAAGTGAAGCCATTGCAGAAGTGCCTTAAACTTGCATTCTTCCTAATGGTCAGCAGGGGGCGACTCCTCTGGTTGCAAAAAGAAGTCTGATTGAATAGAAGTCTGTGAGAAAATTAGCCTACTTCTCACTTGATTCATTACCTCAGTAAACATTGTAAAGTCTATGGTCTCAATCACTAGTTTCAAGTCTTCTTCAATACAGCATGATGTTCATTTAGTAAATTATGGTCCCATTTAGAGTCAAATAGACCATAAAGCAGGGGATGCTTTAGGGCATGGCTACCTTGGAATTGACAGGTTGCTACCACGGCGTTGTCCGGTCTGGAAGTTGTCCGTGTTTTCGTCTTTAACTCTTTCACAGTGTGTTTTAAGTTCATGAAATGTAATAATAATTTTTGGTCACCTAAAAGTGTCTTATTCAGCGGTCGGTTGTACTTAGCTCCACCCTCTCGTGTCCCTTCTGGTTGCAAAAAAACTAAGATGGTGACATCCAAAATGCTGAACTTGAAGCTTCAAAACCATAGTCCACACACCAATGGGTGACGTCACATTGACTACATCCACTTCTTATATACAGTCTATATACAGGTATACAGGTTAGACTTGACTGCTTTATTATCTGGAAATGACATGTCCTTTCCCTTTCCTCCCACTTTTTCTCCATCCTAAACTCTCCCCTTCTCGTTCCCTCTTGTTTGGTCTCCAGTCTATCACTACTGTAGATTGTACTGACAGTAATGGGTCATTTCTCCTCCACCACGCTGATGACAAGCTTTACACATTCATTTACGACAATGAATACAACTTGGTGAAAGAGGCCAAACTTCATTAGACACACTATATGAGTAGAGTACATTTGTTTATTCCCTGTAGAAGGAAGCAAGTAGCTGTTATGCGTCTCCTCTCATGTGCCCGTTCTGCAGGCTGCAGCTCTGGCTACCAGGCATACAGATAAGCCTATCTGGCACACTTCTCACAGTGTGATTTTATGTGCATGTCTTGTGTGTTTGTGTCTACAATAATCTCATTTTGCTGAAACAGTGCACCCTGACGGGGCTTCGCACGACATGTCACCACTCACACACCAAAATAAAATCAGTGCACTAAGCAGATTTATGTAGCGTCAAGTTTCTTTGTGTCCACGTTTCCTTGGAAGCAGCGCTTGTGCCAAAGGCTTCCATAGGGGCGTGTGCGACAAGCATGTGCAGGGATTCGACTCAGTGGGTGAGAGGATGACTTATGGGGACACTGAAAGGCCATTACGTCATACAGGCATAAGCAGCTAGATTTACATTCAGGGAAGCAGACACCCAATACTACTACTCTATAAGGGGGGTAGACAATCACAGAATGCTTCTCTATCATCTAAAAATAACAATTAAATAATTATCTACATTTATTTGTTTAGAAAAATGAAAATAGACATTTCAGCAACAAGTTTTAACCATCTGCAGCATGGTTTGCAAAAAGACATTGCTTTATTTTAGGGGGTAAAAAAAAAAAAAAAAACAGGCTGTTATAGGCAGCATGTGGACTGAGAAAATGGGGGAAGGTCTCAGTTTTAAGGTTAAATTACAATATGTTCACACAATGGCAATACAAAGCGATTAATACATGTAAATTGTTACATATAGTACCTTTAAAGGGAGATTTGTCAAGTATTTAATACTCTTATCAACATGGGAGTGGGCAAATATGCTTGCTTTATGTGAATGTATGTATATATTTATTATTGGAAATCAACTAACAACACAAAACAATGACAAATATTGTCCAGAAACCCTCACAGGTACTGCATTTAGCATACAAATAGGCTCAAATCATAACAAGAAAAAAAGTCTGAAGTGATTTCTTTTAGAAGACTTCTTTGCACCAGTGGTTGGCTGAATGGCGCCTCCATGACAAGGTGTTTATAGACAACTTCTGGGGCAGAACAAGGCCTTTCCTTAGAAATAGCCAACACCCTCATTTGAAGGAAATGGACCAAAAACACAGATGAATGGCTCCATTGCCTGTGACAACCCAAGATGCCTGTGGCGCAGATGATGCAATTTAGCTCCACTCCAGTTTAATCTTGTTTTCAATTCCCAGGAAGAGTCCTTGTAATGAGACGGTGTGTGTCCAAAGCCTTGTCCCCAGAACACCTATTTTTTTCACCCCAGACCTGCTGCCAAAACCATCTCCTCCTGTGTGATTTGCCCTTTTAAATATTAGATCACTGCTGCCTACAGCATTACTCATTAATATTACAAATTAAATTTCTCTCAGATTAACTGAAGACCTGCTAGAGGTGTTCCAATACCATTCTTTCCTTCCCGATAATGATTTGATTCCTGAATTTGCTTACGGGCCGATACCGAGTAATGATCCGATACCAGTGTGTTAAAAACAAAAATATATATAGTATTATTATTTATTACACAGCTTTGTTGAATATTCAATTCTGATTGTTCAACCACAGCCTTCTATCTCTTTTGTGTCAAATTATTGATTTCTTAAGTAAGTAGCCTCGTAATAAGTGAAATAATGTATAACAAGCAGGTCATTGTTGTTAAATAAACCCCCTCAGTGCAATGCCGCATCGCCCTGTCGGGGTTTATTTCACAACAATGACCGGCTCGCTGTACATCATCCCTTATTTAACAGCTGTATGCTACAAACACTGTATGGATGTGATGTGCTTGCTATCATTGTTGTATGGCCTGGCTCAGGTTAAACCCTTTGCACAGTAAAACATGAACAAATACATACAGATAATGAATGCCATAGAGCTTTATTTTATTATCTAGTTTGACAGATTTTCCAGTGTAAAATATTGCCAAATTGCTGACATTTTGTGAGCTCTATCTAACGTTACACTCTCCGCTAGCACCTGCCTGGTCTGTACTGTGCATGTGCAACTCTCAACAGAGATGAGAAAGAAGCGAGATGGCTCACTAGTTAGCTACGAGTAGGCACAAACTAGTGAGCCATCTCGCTTCTTTCTCATCTCTATTGAGAGTTGCACATGTGCGGTACCAATCGGGCAGGATGGACGTATCGGGTACCGAGTGACGTGTTGTTGTTGTTCCCGTGTAGCGTAAATGAGCTGATAAATGAAATGATAATGTGATATTGGATCAGTGCATAGACTGGCATAACCGACACACGATCCAGCATTTTAGCCTGTTTCGGAGACATTTCAAATACAGGCTGGTGTCAGTTGGTAATGGTACAACTCTACTTCTACCTTATGAGTGAGCTGTGTTTTTGATACCATTTTACTGGTAAGTGATATTGTGAAGAAGAAGGGTATTATCTCTGTGTCTGTTTTAGCTCTGCCAGGCTGCCATGTCACCCTCAGGTCAGTTTCCAAGCAGAGGAGACAGAAAGGGCACTGTGCTCCCGCCTAACTCTGTTACTCTGTCACAGATATCTGTGCACTGAACAGCCCCGAAGGAGTAAGGGTGATTGTCTGAGTGTGTGTGTGTGTGTGTGTGTGTGTGTGTGTGTGTGTGTGTGTGTGTGTGTGTGTGTGTGTGTGTGTGTGTGTGTGTGTGTGTGTGTGTGTTTGTGTGATCAGAGGGGAAATCTGTGCACAAAGACGTGCAGATTGCCCCGGGTCATATGTGCTGCACTGGTTAAGTGGACATCAATGATGCAGCAGCCACACGCCCACGCAAAAGCAAGCACATCAAACCTCTTAGTTTCATCTGCTGAGCCCCATGTAGTGAAACCGGAAACTCCTGCATTATTGATGTTCTTGTCCTGTAAAGCACTGAACTTACTCGACCTGCCGGTAACGTTACACCCGGCAGTCAAGCGAAAACAATTTGTTAAATTAAGCGCTTTAATCAGACTAATTGACACAAGCATGGAATGTGCTTACAAGTGATCCCATTACCGATCCCTTAAATGATCACTTTAGGGGCAGATCTTGATTACAGTGGCTACGTAGTTAAACCAACATAATTTCACATGCAATTTCGTTTCCATAGATGATTTAGTAATTGTTGTAAAAGTCTAAAGAAACCAAAAAGAGAGCCATATTTCTTTCTCAAGACTTCTAATAACAAAATTCGAACATTCGCTGCTGTTTCATTTATACTCCACTACACTGTGTCATTCGGTTTGCCTTGAAAATAAAGCGCTGTGGTGCCTAGAGGCATACAGCTCACTACCAAAGTAATACGACAAGGTGCTCACATGCTAATAAATCAAAAGATACAGCAGGTAACTTGTTGTATTGACATAGTTCTGCATACACACATTTCACATCTACCTTTTATTACCAGTTTACGTGACAGTTTTAACAATAATGTGATATTTCTCAAGAGCTCAGTAATCTAGTGGTTTGAGCAGCAAGCCTGTGACCAGACAGACATCCACTCCAGTGCCGGCAAGTGAAACTGGGAAACGAATCAAGTGTTAGTTCTCTCCTCAAAGATAGCACCCTCCTCAAACTGAATCTCAAACTGCACCACCGAATGCGCTCCGTGGCAAACTACTACACCGACTACACAGAGCAATTCGACGTGTGAGCATGT
>CAKAKQ010026728.1:2131-20982 GCA_916700675.1 Helicolenus avius
CTGTCTGTCTGTCTGTGTGTGTGCGTGTGTGTGTGTGTGTGTGTGTGAGTGTGTGTGTGTGTGTGTGTGTGCGTGTATGTCAGTGAATATAAGGCCAGTCAATACTCACTCAATACCCACAATCATCTATCAGGCCTGTTGTGGTCCGGTCAGTGATTGTGTTTCATCTGCGATTAGGAAGGTCGGCCGGGAATTTCCACCCTGACATAACACATTTCTCTGGGAGACAACAGTGTGTGTGTGTCTGGAGCCTGGAGTTTGGAGCGTTAAAAATCGCACGTGGAGTAAAAGAAATTAGTGGCGTTAAAACTAATTTGCGTTATTGCGTTATTATCGTGTGAACTTTGACAGCCCTATTTTAAACATTTTTCAGTTTAAAATGTTTCACGGCGTCGATTTAATTTGTTTTTTGGTTCCCCTCATCGTAATTAATTTGAATTGATGGTAATAAAACTCTGTGGTTGGGTCTGTGTGTAGCTGATGGACAGGCAGGTGGATGGATTAATGGACAGGACTGGTAACAGTAACATTGTCTTTGTTCGTCTGTGTGGACTCTGGGCGGTTGACTGTGAGTGTGTGATGATAATGACAACATTCCCCCGGCTGCCCGCGGCGCTCCCGCTCATTATACTGGTGTGTATGTGTGTGCGCTTACAGAGACAGTGACAATACGAGTCCCGACTGGGCTCTGCCACATTAGCCCGACAGAAATCACAGCTAAGTGAAGTGTGAAATTAATAACTGAACGTGGAGAAAAGAGCTGACTGTTGTCTTCTGTTGGAAATAACCTGCTATCTTCCATACAAGAGCTGGCTTTCATCTAATGGAGCTTTCTGTTTCTAGCTGGACAGGATGGATCTCAATCAGGAGTGTGCCGATCTATGGATGCGTTTGGGCAAAGCATAGAGATGTTTATCATTAAAGTTAGATAGAAATAATATGAAAACTGTAGACTACCTCTCAGCCTCGGTAACGTGTCCCACATTGTCCCACACAGACATACCCTTTGTCCCATATTTGGCTTGTTGGGATCTGGTCACCTTACATATAACTCTGTGTTATCTGACCAACCAAGAGGCTTCTTAGTGATTTGCTTTGACTTTTAGATTATGGAGGCTTGAGGTGAGACTTCATTACTGGCTGAGTACTGATTGTTATACAGACCAGTAACAAGCAGCGTTATCATTCTGGGCCTTCATTGAATACTTCAGTCGGTATTGACTAGCTGTGCCAGTGGATTGATTTCTAATCCCTGCAGTCTCAGTAAGTCTGACAGAAGTGACCGAAGTCAAATATGTTAATGAAACATTTTCTTTATTACCTATTGTAACCCTGTAAATGCTGGGAGCCTGTTAATTCACCCGATTTGACTGTCACCAGGCCATTAAATAGGCGTTATCAGTCACTATAAGCACCATAGATGTGGGTCATCAGGGGCCTGCTACGCCTACTACGTTGTAAAAGTGAAAGTGAAACTGAACATAAAACTGACATAAAACCGCGTCCGTTATGAATCGCCATCATGAATCTCCTAGAGAATCTGATATGGAGAGGGCAGAGAAGAGAACTGCCGGTATGCAAGAAAAAGTCACGGTACGCCAAGGAGTAAAATGAAGAAGTGCCGGTACTGCGTCTGGTGCGTACCGGCCCACTTCGAGCACTGCTTTTATTAACTAAAAAGTGGGTCAGTTTAGTCCCAAAATGTATTGAAGTAGTACACTTACAAGTATACTACTACTACATTGATATTAGTATATTTACAACATAAAGCATACTTAAGGAAACTTGAGTATACTCCATAAAGTAAACTTGAAGTACACTACGTTTCGGTGAGGGTTGCTGTTGACCAATGTGTTGACAGTCAACACCACCGGAGCCTCACTGCTGGCTCAAAATGAGACTTGACATGTAAACGGGCAGCAGAAGTGATTATAATGAAAAGTATTGACGAGTGAAAAGCCCGACTGAAACACAAGGCGTGTCTTCAGCTTACAGGCCCGCTGGGTTTGTAAATACGACTCACAGGCGGCAGCTTTAAACCGTTCTGATCAGCGCAACGCGTGAACATATGGAGCTGATGCTGATTACTTTTATTGTCCTGTATTGTTGTCGCCATGTGTTCAGTATGTCGGAGTCTCCGTCAATATCACCTCCTGGGGCTTCATCACGCTTCTCCTCCCTGCTCATTAACTATTTACTGATTCCATCAACACACACTTCCACCACATCTATCAACACACACACACACACACACACACACACACAGAAATAGTTCCACATCAACACACTTTGCTCTGGCATTTATCTCTTTCACCAACGCACTCCCTACAGTGCATGTACACACACACACACACACAGACACACACACACACACACTGTGCAGAAAGAGATGGGACGAGGGATCCATTTTTCATTCCCAGCACGCCGAGGGGAAAGCAGAGATACTATAATCATACCCGAGAGAGGGGGAGCTAAAGGAGGAGACGTGGAGCGGTCAGAGAGAAAGAGATGAAGGTTGAATCCAGACGGATGAAATCTGAAGAAACGGAAAAAAAAAAAAAGGGAGAAAAAGGGAGATGGGGGTGAAAATGCAAAACACCAAACAGGGAAGATGAAAGAGGGAGAAAAGAGGAGAGATGGAGTCTTAACCATTAGAGAGAGATTTCTACTTTCAGGCTCTCTTTCACCCCTCACCTCTATCAATCCTCTGGACTTTCAGAGTCTAATGGAAGTCAAGTTGAGGATTGAGGCCGTGAAGATTACTGCAAACTACAAAACCCAGACAGCTCCGATGGACTTAATTCAGTACGTGTCAGAAGATGGACCATATCAGCTCATCTACCGTCCTTTGAGAAGGAAGATATCCTGATATCTGAACAGACTATGGGTACGGTGGAGAATTAAGAAAAGCTGAAATATTGCAAAAAGAAATCTAAAAAAAGAGAAGATGCAAGAAAGACTGGAAGAGATTGTTTTGAACTAGGGCTGTCAAAGATAATGCGTTATTAACTTTATAATAGCCATACACATAATGTGTACAGATGTTTTACATCCAATTATTAACCATTAACAAAGTATTAACTATCTATCTAAATGATGTTTATAGATGCTTTACAAAGTATTTATCAACCATTTAACAAGTTATTATAATCATCAGTTGCAACTTTATAATAGCCATCCAAATAATATTTATAGATGGATTACAAACTAATTATTAACCATTAACAAAGTGTTACAAATATATATATATAGACATAAACATTACACACACACACATATATATTTATGTAATGTTTATAGATTTTTTGTTTTACAAACAATTTTTCAAAGGTTTGAAAATAATTTGATAATCATTAACAAATACTTATAATAAATAGCATATAAATTTGTATAATGTGTGCAACAATAAACTGTTAAAATAATAATTAATTAGTTTGCATTATTAATTATCATTTCATTGTTTGTCAACCGTAAAATAACTATTAACTATGTTCAATTAATTATCGATTTACCATTTATAAATGATGGTTATTATAAAGTCTTGTCAAACTGCAATCAGTTTATTTCTGCTAACACAGATAAGAAATATGAAGATATTGAAAAAACAAATCATGACGAGAGAGGCGATGAAACTGAAGATGGAATAGAGCCAACTGAGACGGCAGAACGAGAATCATTACATCTCATAAACTGTGTTTTTGTCACCTGGCTGTCTTCAGAAACCGGCCGAGAATACGATGTACTCAGGCCAACTTGGTCCAATCAGTCATTACGCTCAATTATAATAATTATAATCAATCCTCTGGATAATAACTCCAAAAAGGCACCAGCATCCCAATAAACAGGGCTGTTTTTCTTAATTTCTAAAAATGCGTTTTGAAGATGGAAGATTTTCATCAACGTGACGGGAGAGAAAACAGAGAGAAGAACACAAACACCTCAACACACATTCACCTGCTGAGAGGAAAAACACGTCTGCTGTGTTTTAGATTTTAGACGCTCCTGGAATCCTCCAGTGTTTCCTCAAAACACTTAATTATGATTCATAATCCAAACACATTTACATTTTACCTTCCAGGGATTTCAATGATGCTTCTGTCAAAGCAACAATAATCCACAACATTTCCTCCCACATAAACGTTGGTTCCTGTTTCTGTCTGGTGCGTGTAGCTACACCACACACTGTTGCAGTCATACTTGCCAACCTTGAAACATTTCTCTCGACGAAAACAGTCTGAAAATACGTTTTTCTTTTTTTTTGTGTACAATCTGTCCATCAAACATTGATATTACTCCGATTTAGCTCCACACATGCAGCTTGTCACTCAGAAACATTTGCCGCCCTCTTGGCCATAACATAATACGAGTGATTACCATTTCATTTCTTGAAAAAGAAAAAGAAAGCATGTAAATATGAAGACATAAATCATTTAAAGTGCGTAATATTGGCTTTCAGCTGTATGAGAGGGGCACAGAAAGATATTACAGAACACATTTATTCCTTGGGTTATTACAGTCATGATCCTATTATGTAAAGCCACAGAGTATAAACATGTATCACTGCCATAATGGGTTTCATAAAAACCATGTATTAACTTTACAGTCACACAGAACGGTTCAGTGCCTTGCTCATGGGCAGGATTTACAGTAGTGTTTCAACTTTCTAGTCACAGAATATTTCCCTGCGTAGGCTGAGCGAATGTATTGTCGAGATAGCATTAAAACTGTCATTAAGTTAAACACATGGCTGTTTTTTCATTTATTCCTGCATTGTTGCAACACAGTCTCACGTTAGTTTGTAAAATAGTCACAAGATTTAATCTACTTTTATTCACGTACATAGACACAAATTTACCTTTTTTTCGTGACGCTCTGCATGGCTTTCAACAATTTTTGCGTTTTTAAATGTCCAACAACATGTGACGGACATGTCAATTTCCACTCCAGTCTTTTCAAAATAAACCTACTTAGTTAGGTTTAGGAAAAGATCAACTTGGTTTGGTTTAGGCAACAAACTACTTAGTTAGGTTTAGGAAAAGATTGACTTTGTTAGGTTTAGGCAACAAACTACTTAGGGTCAGGAAAAGATCGACTTTGTTAGGTTTAGGAAACTAATCTACTTATTTAGGTTTTGGAAAAGATCAACTTGATTAGGTTTAGGCAACAAAACTCCTAAGTTAGTTTCAGGAAAAGATCGACTTGGTTAGCTTTAAGAAAAGATCATGGTTTGAGTTAAAATAACTCTGGAAGTGCTGTTACTTAAGTACGGAAGTTACGTGACAAATAAATCATCTCTGACTTGTGGTTTCACACGGGACATGAACAGCGGTCTCCTGGGTAAAAGTCCTGTGTTTTTTGACCCACACATCCACCCCGACCTCCTCCCTACACGGCGTTCGCCGCTTTTTATACTTCCTGGTTCACAATTATGTGGATAACATACAGATTGATTTCATGCTGACCATCATGAAAAAAATGCAAAATTTGTGTCTTTGAACATGAAACAGTATATACAATTTTTCAACTATTTCACAAACCGCTGTGCGACTGGGGTAATTGTTCACATCATGGTGATGCATCTCAACAGCATCCATACATGTGTACAATCCGTATGTTGTGCTAGACATGTTTCCACGCTGTGCTTGATACTGTATCTGCATAAAGACGGCAGCGTAACACACGCTGCGTCGCTCCAAGTTTAAGTCACACAGATTACCTCCCTCTTGTGTGTTTAAGATTCAGAACTGCACAGCAAACACATCAGTGATCCATGCCATCATTTCCCTCCTGATGATCTGAACTACCATTACAGATGATGGGGTCAGGCAGCGTCTCATTCTCAACAAAATGGTCGTTATGAGATCATGTTTATGGACACATTTCCTCCTATAGCATTCCTATATAAATATATATTATATGATCCGTTAGCAGTGCATGACAAAGACTTCAGACAGGGAAAGCGGTGCGGTGAGATGATGGTGAATACCATTACTAACACATCCACCAAGTATACGCTGATCCTGTGCAGGGTTATGGGTGACTTTCATACAGTCATATAGACGCTTTTCATATAGAGCAGGTGTAGACTGTACTCTATAAATCAGAGACCCAACAAGATAGCCCCTCTTTTGGAGCTAGTGCTGCTAGCTATTTTCATTGGAGAAGAGTTGGCAACACTTGACTGGGTTTTTAAGTTGGATCATTTTTAAATATATTGTACTCTTGCTAGTTTCTCAAAATTACCAACCCTACTGTACCTTTAGGTAAAAGTATATACCACAGTGTAGAAATATTTAAGTAATTACAAACATGTATATGTTTGTAAACCAACATCGTATACACAAACAGCACAAAACTCGAAGACCTTCAGTTCACTCTGATATAAAACAGAGAAAAGCAGCAAATCCTCACATTTTAGAAGCTGTATTTACAGGATATTTACAGCATTGTGACGTGATAAATTAATTTTAATCAATCAAAGCTTCAGCAATATTTTTAATCCTAAAAAACTGGCTAGCTAGAAATCAGCTGCTGAAGTTACTTTTAGCACTCTGTCTTCGACTTTGGACTATATGTCTTCAGTATATCGTCCTGTGGATGCAGCAGCAGTGCATCATGGGATTTGTATCAACATGTTACCACCTGGCGTTCAGCTCAGAACCACGGCTGAATACAAACGAGCCGCTTGTGTCTCCAGAGTGTTTCTTCTCTCCGCTGCTGATGGCCTAATGAGCCGACAGCCCATTAAGACTAATGCAGTTTAGACAACTAAACAAGAGAATGAGTCCTGAAAGAAAAACACGCAGACGATGTGAGAGGATGGATCCCTTCTTTACTCTCTCTCAGTCAAAGAGTAATGGTTGTCACTTTTCTGTACTAATATCACATTGTTTCCATACGTGTTTTACTTAGTTTACATACTTATTTTAAGCCCAACCATGACGTAAGTGGTTTTGTTTTCATTCCTGGACAAAGTGAATAAGCACACTAAAGAGCATAGTGTTATACTTTGTCATTGAAACCCTTGTTTGGAAAACCCTCAGTGTAACAGCGCTAGTTTTAATAGGTCAGTTTTAGCTCAGTTTAGTTTTCAGTTTTGACTCTAAACAATCTTTTTCATCTCTCGACCTCTCTCTCTCTCTGTAAAGGATGCCGCCGAAAAAGTAAAGTCGTTTAGAAAAGCAGCTGCTGGGGTTTTCTCTCCGTCTTGGTGTGTGTGTGTGTGTGTGTGTGTGTGTGTGTGTGTGTGTGTGTGTGTGTGTCTGTGTGTGTTTGTGCGTGCGTGCGTGCGTGTGTGTGCGCTCATTACAGCAGATCTGCCAGATCCAGTATGAGAAAGCATAAATACAGCTTCCCTAATGACCCTGGTTACCGCGGCAACAGCATCCCATTGAGACAAATCTGACAGCAAAGTGAGGAGGAGGAGAAGAGGTGACTGAGATGGAGGGAGGAGGTGGGGGCGGGGGTGGGGGAGAAATAGAGGGGGAGGAAGAGGAAAAAGAGTAAGGAGGTGTATATTTAGGAGACAAGCAAGAAGAGGGTGAGAGGGTAGATTGATGGACAGAAATAGAAAGAAAGGAGGGAAATGAAAGAGAGGAGTAGTTAGAGAGGAAGAGAGCAGATGAGACAGACGGGAAGAGTGAGAGAAATAAAAGATAGTACAAGATGAGAAGACACATGATGAGCATCTACATTAATAATGACATTGTATAGTCCATAAAGCCGGTAGAAGGATTTTTTGCCCAATGATGTCACAAAATATTCTGCCTACTGAAGCTTTAAAGCAAAATCCCCAAAACTAACACCAGAGAGAGGAGGGGAGATACTGGAAAGGAGAGAGTGGAAGAGATGCTGTAGATCAGGTGAACAGAAGAATGGAGGTGAGGTGGGGGAGGGAGAGGGGAAATGAAAGTACAGGAAATGGGGGAGGAAGAGAAAGAGGACAAGGAAGGTGGAGAGGGAGAAAGATTGAAGGACGGAAACTGAAAGAACAGAGAAGAAAAGAGAAAGAAAAAACAGGTAGATTGATGGACAGAAAAAGAGACACACGGAGGAAGAGAAAATGGGAAAAAATAGATGAAGCAAAACGTTCAGACAGAAAGAGCAGAGATAAAAACGGATGGAGAGAAAATATGAAGAATGAAAGAGAAGAAGAAAGAGGAGAGTGGGATTTCACGAGCATTTACTGTGCTTTTACACAACTGTGAGCGTGTTTTGTGTGTAGTAGGACGAGGTGTGTGATGTCCAGACAGGCCCCGGCAGCGAGGAAATCAAATGGAATGAAATAAGCCATGCACACACACACACACACACACACACACACACACACACACACACACACACACGCACACCTCTTTGATTTGCTCGGTTTGATTCCTGACGTTTGATTTTCTCTTCAGATGTTGAGGTTTTCTTTGCCTCCCAGCAGCCGTTTAGTTTGACTCAAACAGACGGAGCCTGAAGCCTCCAGAGAGGCGTTCAGGTGCTCCGAGGCAGCCAGGAAGAAAAAAAAATCAGGAGACTTCCAAATCACTGCAATCTGTACTGTAGCTGTTTCATCTAGTCTTTCACTGTTGTGTCTAAACGGACCTTCAGTGAGTGAGAAAAGGAGAGAGAAATAAATGAAAACTGATGAATATTAGATAATGTCAGAGATTCACACACCATGTTCACACCAGAGGGGAAAAATATTTAGTTTATTTCCTGGGAGTTAAAGGTAGAATCAAAATTTTAACATAAAAGTGCTGTTACAGTGTACTTATTATTGAGGTATTTTCATTTATTTAAAGTCACCAGGAAATATAGTCTCTGAAACACACATTTTTCTCGGGGAGGCACGTCGCTTTTACGCTATGTAATATTTTACGTTCTGTGTGAAAGTATTCGTGACAAAAGCAACAGAACACGTATGTTGATGTGCGAATTAATAGCCCCCAGTGTGTAATGGCTTTGACTCCAACTTTATGACTTTACGGCTCCGTACTCCTCTGCAGCAAACCCACAACACGTCTGCATCCAATCACATCTTTCTATTGATTCTGAGCAGTATGCAACACCACGTCTAAAATTAGCTTCACGTTGAGACTGAATTAACTTGTGTGTGTGCGCGCGCGCGTGTGTGTGTGTGCGCGCGTGCACGTGATTGCTTATCATCTCTTCAAATCTCATGAGGTCATCAGAATCCATTACAGACCTCATTAATCACACACACACACACACACACACAGCTCTCTCCTCTGAGGATTTGGTTTCCACACTGGATTGTAATACATCATTACCATCTACACTAGGTCACCTCGGGAGGAACACACACACACACACACACACACACACACACACACACACTCTCTGATAGTGAAACCCTCTCATATGTAGCCAAGGTGACAGGGGGCATTCAGTGTGTGTGTGTGTGTGTGTTTGTGTGTGTGTGTGTGTGTGTGCTTCTACAAAGGTGATTTAGCTTTATTTAAGTTATATTTATTTGCCTACATCTGATTGTCGGTGTAAAATGTTCTGTTCTGTGAGGAAGAAAGTTTACAGGTGTAACGGAGATTGTTGTGTGTTTTATGTATGAGAGGAGCTCAAGCCTGCAGCTCCTCCATAAACATGTGCAGTTGGAGGTTTAACACATTTCTACAATGTTTCTAGACACATTTCCTGAACTCGACACACTGAGCAGTTTCAGCCTGTTTGAAAAATCAAGCTCAGCCTCAGTAACCACAAAAAAATTATGTAAAGTTTGTTATAATAATACATTGACTCAATTTATTCAGAAAGAGTTGAGCTTCCTGCTCTTTTTACAGCAACACCCTGCTTAACAATACAGTATGCTGTTTCACACGGTTACACAGGGAGCCTGTCTGAAAGGCACCTCAACAGCTGCTGAGAGGCTTTAAAGTAGTTTCTCTACTTAATGGACATCCAGAGCATGTGCATGTATTACACGTTAATATAAAATCATATAAAAAGGGTGAGAATATATTGCAAATATTCTGTTTAGCATTCTGCTATAAAATAAAATAAAGAGCAGTCTAAGTTAACAACTGAGCCAGCCAAATTATCAACATTATACGTAAAACTCCAACCTCCTCAGATGAAACTTTTCCTGTTAGAATAGTGCTTTAGACAAGACCTAGATAGATGAGTGTATTGTGTATTTATATTATGTATTAATAATTCTGTTGTTTAGTAAGTAATGATATATTTATTTGGTTCAACAAACCAAAATGATCCTAGTTAAAATGAGATCTTAAGCCGAGGTGACACACTTAGTGTTCAATGGGAAAGTATGAGAACACCAGTTAGACTTGTCTCAGCACCATGGACAGCTCCACCAGTTTCAGTAGAGTAGACAGGCCAAAGAACGTATTTTGCTAAGGAGTGAAAGTCAATTGTTTGTTCCATTGCAACGTCAGCGCCCAGCAGTAAAGATACGCTTCCACCATTTTGGACTAAAAGCGACTACCGGACGCAAGTAAAACATCCGCTTCTAAGTGTTGTACAAAAGTAAAACAAACTTATTTCTGTTCTATTGTCTTGTTCTACTGAAATGGCCTGGGTTAAACAATACAATATTATAAATGTAATAAGAGTTTTCAATCCAAAATGGCGACATCGGCTGTTGTCCAAAAAAGACTGGAGTTTTGCCTCTTTGGTCAGACAGTTTCAAACCAGAGCTCAACACCATGGACAGCTCCATCTGATACAGTTAAGGACAGTGTAGTCAGACGACAACAACAAACCAGAGTTCAGCACCATGGACAGCTCTTCCCTTTACAGTAAAGAACAGTGTATTCAGTCCACAACAAACCAGATTTCAGCACCATGGACAGCTCCATCTGCTACAGTAAAGAACAGTGTATTCAGTTCACAACAAACCAGATTTCAGCACCATGGACAGCTTCATCTGTTACAGTTATGAACAGTGTATTCAGTTCACAACAAACCAGATTTCAGCACCATGGACAGTTACATCTGCTACAGTAAAGAACAGTGTATTCAGTTCACAACAAACCAGAGTTCAGCACCATGGACAGCTCCATCTGTTACAGTTATGAACAGTATATTCAGTTCACAACAAACCAGATTTCAGCACCATGGACAGTTCCATCTGCTACAGTAAAGAACAATGTATTCAGTCCACAACAACAAACCAGAGTTCAGCACCATGGACAGCTCCATCTGCTACAGTAAAGAACAGTGTATTCAGTTCACAACAAACCAGATTTCAGCACCTTGGACAGCTCCATCTGCTACAGTAAAGAACAATGTATTCAGTCCACAACAACAAACCAGATTTCAGCACCATGGACAGCTCCATCTGCTACAGTAAAGAACAGTGTAGTCAGTCCAGGGGTGGTTTGAGGGGTCAACAAATCATGTGACTTTGCAATGGGATTATTTGATGAATGACTATTAAGATCATTGCTAATAACGTGATCTGTGAATTACCAATCACTTTCCATTGATGAGTTTCCTTAAGAGAGACCTACGCTGATATCAGAAATCATGTTGTGAGTAATGGATTAAAGGCTACTCTACAATTCAACACACTGAATTATACTGAATAGTAGTGAAAATATCAGAGTTGGCAATTGGTAAAATATTTTATTGCAGATGTAAGTTTTGGTTGTACTTTATTCATCCGATCAAAGGAGAAGCCGGAATTAATCATAGTACAATAAATGTAAATATATGTACAGTATGCAGATTGAAATGTGTTACAACAGCAAAGAATATGGCTATTCTTTTTTTTACTGAAGCGTTGCACATTAATGCATGGGAGCATGAGCATCCATGCACATACACACTACCACACATACACACACATACACACACACACACTCACACAATCACACTGCTTTCCATGAACGAGCAGGAGGGGTGTGAGCAGGATTTCTGTCCTCTGTGACTTTCAGCCTCCACTGGAAAAACAATCCCAGCAGAATAACACGATGACCTTTACAGAAAGTAACTAGACCAACCTGAAGTGATGAATGGTACAGTAGTTTCCTCTACAATATTACACACACACTAGCATGGCCATTTTCAAAGGGGGTCACTTGACCTCTGACCTCAAGACAAGTGAATGAAAATGGGTTCTATGGGTACCCACGAGTCTCCCCTTTACAGACATGCCCACTTTGTGATAATCACATGCAGTTTGGGGCAAGTCATAGTCAAGTCAGCACACTGACACACTGACAGCTGTTGTTGCCTCTTGGGCTGCAGTTTGCCATGTTATGATTTGAGCATATTTGTTATGCTAAATGCAGTACCTGTGAGGGTTTCTGGACAATATTTGTCATTGTTTTGTGTTGTTAATTGATTTTTAATAATAAATATATATACATACATTTGCATGAAGCAGCATATTTTTTCCACTCCCAATTTTGATAAGAGTATTAAATATTTGACAAATCAAATGAATCAATAACGCTTCAATTTTACTGTAAGTATAAGATTTAACTTTGCTAGGCATAATATATATTTTAAATTAATTCAGATTCTCAAACACAGTCGTTTTGGTCACATGAGGTTGGCACGGGTTACCTTGGCTCCAACCGGCAAGGAGGCTCTCAGGAAGTTACGACATAAATTACAGTTCAGTGCGTCCAAAAAGATACAAACTACTGTTTATTCACACAAAAGTATGTTGAACGATAGTACACTTATTGGGTATTCCTTCCAGGTTGCTGTTTTACTTCCTTTTTCTGTGGCTTTAAACGTGCATTATTATTGTGTGCAGATGAAACCAGAAGCTGTTATGAACAGTCTGTGTTGGTGCTTGAGATTTATTGCTTGTTTTTGCAGCCTCCATGTTTGCGTCATGCAGACAAAGCCCTCAGGGGCCTGAGGAGTCCAGGTCTTGTGTCTGGTTAATACTGTGTGCACCTCTGAGGAACATTATAAACTGAAAGGACAGAAGCCCGAGGCAACGCCTGCTTTAATACCTCATCTCCAGGTCCTGTTTTGTAGAGTTCTCCTGAGTTAAGATCTAGTTTTAAAGGGCCAGTGTGTAAATCTTCTAGTTTCTGGTCTCAAGATGACTTTTACAAAAATGATATGAAACCAGTTGCTGCCTGAAAGGAACGAAATCAATGTCAACGCTGATAGAATGATTTAGGAAATGGTTAGAGGCAGTTTGAAATGTTGACGGACTAAAGTTGTGGTTTATTTTAGGTGTGATCCTTTCCTTTAATCTAATACATTTGATTGGTCAAGGGGCCAGCAGCGTCTTACCTGGAACATGATCCTGTACTGCTCCTCCGGACGTTTGACCACACACATGTTGCAGCCCATGATGGCGTCCTGACACTCGTCCTCTTATCTCCGTCTCTGCTTTCTCCTTGTCTTTTAATCTCTGCGTCCGCTGTCCTCTGTCTCCGCAGGTCCCTCAGAAGACGCTCGGTATCGATAATCCAGCTCGTCCGTCTGACCTTTAACCTCCAAATCCGACGTCCTCAGGTGTGTCTTTGCTTTCTGTTTTCTCCTCTTGTTCGCCCTTTTTCAAAGCGAAGATAAACTCGCCAGATTTCAGACAACAGAATGAAATGTTGGTGAAATCATTAATGATCCCTGCTACAAAGATCCATTATGTAGGATAAGTCATGCTTGTTTTCTTTGTAAACCATAAATCCTCAGAGAAATCAGTCCAAGTAGTTCATATAGAAGTTCCAGTGAGATTCAACCGTCTTCTGTTGTTTTCCAGGATTCTTATGAAAGTGAATTTTCAGTCAGTTCGTAGTGTTTTTCAGCAAATATGCACAAACGTGGGGAAGCCGCTTCGTCTAAAAATCCCCCAAATGTGCTTCATTGAGTTTATTGAAAGCTTTTATCAGTCAAACTTCTTCAACAAAGACATCAAAGTGTCACTTGTGATAAAAAAACCCAGCTGAGTTCACTTCCTGTTGTCGTTTCTCCTCTGCTCTGTCACTCTGAAGACAAAAGCTCTGTGCCCACCTCTCAACCACTGATTAAACGGAGGACAAAAAAAGGAGGAAGACATTGTTCAGCTTTGTTTAGTTGTTGTTTTTTTTTCATGAAGAAGACGAGTTGTGTTTCTCTAACTGCTCCTCACAGTAAACAGCTTTTATCTGCTGTCCCGCGGGCGGCGAGACGCTGCGTCTTTTCATCACGGTGAAAAATTAATTTTTATTCATGCGCGGCAGATTGTTTCAGCCCTGCAGGGGAGAACGAGGAGGAGGAGGGGGAGGAAGAGGCAAAAGCTCTTCAGTTTGTGCTTCAAACTGTTCAAATGTAGAAAATTCAGTTTAGTTTGTGGGCGTCCTAGAAAATAGGGATTGATGTAGGTGATGAAGGAGGATGAAGGAGGAGGAGTGTCTGATTTAAGTTCCACCTACACACTGTTCACACTGACCTCTCTGTGAGTGTGTTTGGTTTCAGTTTGTCCTTTGCGTGGACAGTTACATTTGTGTTCATAGCATCACAGTCGAACACAAATGCACATTATGTGGAGCACAGTCAGTGAGTTTGTTGGAAGTGTGCAGCTCAAATGGCCAAAGAAAGGGGAAGGAAAGATAATTTAAAAGGGATTATTAAACCTCGGTGACCATATTTAGCCTTCTGGTTCCCTGGTTTTAAATACATTTGCTCTTAAAGTGAGGATTTAACAAAAATATATCCAAGTTGTGGTGCTTATAAAACGCCTCCCTGCAGAGATGAAACTGTAAAAATGTTGTGCTCTCGCCTTCTGTTTCCAGTAAAAATGACACCTACTAAGTCACAGAAACATAAATGTATGTATTATTTCTATTTGAGTTCTTAAATGATGAAAAGAGGTCTTTAATTTCCCTGTCAGAATTTGTAGTTTTTCCTCCACTGAGATGTGCTCAGTCTGAAAGTGCCACCTCCTCTTCTAAAACTGGTTAAAGCTAAAGTAAAAACCAACCGTAGTGCTTTTTCAAGGCTGTAATGTCTCACATATCTTTACAAACCACTTAGCCAAATGTTTAGTTATCTGTCTCCTGAGGTTTGTTTCGAGCCACAGTGGAAACGAGGCCAGTGACGATTAATAAGATATGAAGAGGAAGAAAAACTCGTAAAGGGTTCCAGCAGTTTTTCTCTTCAGTTCAATAATTCATCTGAACACCAGCGAGTGATTAAAGCAACTCCCTTTCTCCCCAAATTGACAAGAGGATCCACAGCAAACCTTCAATAGTGAATCTGAACAGTTGGATTTCTGTTTCTGGATCAGGACGAGGAGACGCGCTGAAGAACTTCAGTCAAATATTGAAGTATTGCTAACGGAGCTCGCCTCAATAATTCATCTAACTCGAGTTTTAACAAATCTGAACCCAGCAGCTCAAAACACAGAAACGTCTGCGTTGTCTGCTTCCTGCTCTGCTTTAAACATCCTGATTTCGTCTTTTCCGTAAAATATTTGAAACATGATATGAAACGGTTTCTCAAACCAGTGTAAACAGTGTTGTATGCATTTTTATGGCTGAATTGTTAATATTTGTTTGTGCTTTGAATTGATACAAAAATGTCTTTGAAATCATAGAATAATCATACACAAAATGCACTTTTTAGCACCTGAATATTTATGTCAAAGTGACAAACTGTGAACACAGCTTGTGCTCACTGGTTCACACTAGTTGTTTAACCTCATAAAAAGCAGAATTATACTTTCAGCACGTGGATATCTGGTTGAATATCTGTCGTACTTTGTGCTTAAAAGGGATCAAATCCAGAGCAGCTGGAGTTTTTGTGCTTTGTGTTTTTGACAAAAGTTTAGTACAACTTTTCGCTCCTAAATGTGGGCTCTTTAGGACAAAACTCTATTTGTGCTTAAATAACAGGACACTTTTGAAATCTATAGTCCATGTGGTGTTTGTGCTTTGAGCAGCAGCATATGTCCTTTCAGTCTTGTCAGTCTAAACTTCATCTAAAAAACACTGATGACGTTTTTTGTGGCCTTTCGTCTTTGAATTTTCACCAGAGAGTTCCTCACAGGTCCTGCGGTGTCGGTATCAAAAGTATCACAAGTTTCAAAGGAGGTTTTGTGCAGGTAAAGTCGTGTTGGTATACGCATCAATTAACCTGTAGTTTGACTTTTCTATCCGAAAAGTTGTGAAGACGAGGGCTTGTTTTACCACCCTGGTCCAGATTGGCTTTTTCTTTCCAACTGTTACCTCAGAACCTTTTTCTATCAGCTCACACTCCTTTTGTGTGTACAGTTTATAACCGTGTGCATCAATCAGTGTTAAGGGTGGATCAACCACTGTGCTTATTCCTGAAGTCTTATTTTTACATTTGAAAGCTGTTGCTTCAAAGATAAATCTCTGAGCTCCACGTTCATCTGATATTTAGATCGTTTCTAACAGGCTGTTACTGTCACTCCAAAGAGACATTACTATATAAAAATGTGTAAAGGTTGGTAGGAGATCACTGCTGTTGAGTCACACAAGTGATGTTCAGGCTTTGCAGAGTGGAGCGGTTTTATAATCGCCGGTCCTTGAGATGGAATTAGCCTGCAGAAAGATGACGGACGGCGCCGACGCTCTGCACATTCAGCCTGTATTACCTGCTGCTCCTGTCACTGAACATGACTTATCTGGTTTTATGAGAGTCTACCTCTGCCTCTCTGCAGCTGTTATCTGTCAGCAACACCTGCTTTACACACCAGGCAGACGGAAAAGAGGCAACAAATGAAAGGTGCGTGAAGAGAAAAGACAAATGTGTCCAAAGAAAAACTAGAAAATGAGATGGAGACAGGAAGGATGAAGAGGGAAGATGTGATGAAGAGTTGTCATCCAGGAACTCCCTTAAAATCCCTTTTCTTCAAGCGGTAAAGGTGAAATTAAAGCATCTCTTGCAGCCAGATGGATAATATTTGGCTAAATTCAATGAACAAGATGGACAATTCTGGTCTCTTCTTCTATCCAAAGATATCCAGTAAAGACTCAAAACAGGCTGGTGGATTTGGCGACACCAGATCCCTGAGGGAATATCTCAGGGAGTCTCCAGGTGTCTTTAAATCCTTTTGCTGAACAGAAAAAAAAACTCTTCAATCCCCAAAATCCTCCTTCAGGACTGCTAATCCAAAGAGGTGAAGACCGCTTTTGTTTCAGCAAACTTCATCGTCTGCAAAGAAACTCACTTTATTCTCCATGTAATTCCCCAAAACTCCTCCTCCTCCTCTTCCTCCTCTCCCAGGAGGAGTGGAAGGCAGACTGAGGTGGATCCTGTTATTATCTGAGAAGATCTAGATCCTCTGACCGTCAAGCCTTTTCTCATCCTCTCTCCTTCCCTTCATCCCTCGATTTCCTCCGCTGCTCCGTCATTTCTCTACAAAGGTTAAATCCGGCTTAGTTTCGCTCCTGGACACAGAAAAACAGAGAGAGAGACAGAGAGAGAGATTCTTACTGGATTTACACACTGATTGGATGAAGGACATGAACACACAGGCTTGTTAGTTTGGGGGGTTTTATTTTTTTTTTTTACCCTCCGAATTTCAACGTTTGTGCTCGAGGTGTGTTCGATCACCTCTCAGTATGAAGGAAGAAGTCTCGAAACTGATTTCACAAGCCAGAATTTGTTGTCAGGCAACAAGACTCTCTCGGCTTTTACTCAAATTTCACAGATTTTCACTCCAGCTGCTGTTTGTCAGTGAAGATGATCCATCACACACAAACTCTCACAAAAATCTCTGTTTCATCAAGTCATTTCTGTCTATAATCAGGTCCTACACATCTTTTATTCTTAAAACAGGTGAAAGGATCTGCCAGAGCAGGAATAACACCTCGACCTTTTTCCAATAGAAATCAACACATTTTTAAAGGGACTATTTGTAAGATTCAGAAATGCTTCTTAACAGCAACACCTGTGGCCTTGAAATCAACGAAAGTCAGCGTCGAGCTCGCGCTTGCTCGCTCTACATATACCTGAACGAGCATCGCTCAACACAGTGAGGCGACACACGTCAGCTAAAAGCACAATATCACTCTATATTTCAGCTGCTTGGCAGTAATGTTAGCTGACCAGACGAAGGTCTCTCCATGAATCACTGCTGATCCTAGTGTTGGCTTTTCCTGCTTCAGCCTCCCGACCGCGGCCAGAGGGAACAGGGGAGACACCGAAGTTTTGGTCGGAGACGATAACGGTTCTCTCTGCAGAGCCCCATCACTTCACAAGACACGGGAAACCTCTGTTGGTCTGGAGGAGCTGCAGCATTTATTTCTGCACAAACGTCCACTGTTCATTCACTAGATATTCTCAGAGCTAAACTAACTCTTCTGCAGTGTGGAGTGTGCGCGCATGAACATGATGTGGAGCGAGAACGCACGCATTGTGTGAGTGAAGGCAGGCAGGTATGTGTAAAAAGTTACAAACAGACCCTTTAAATGAAGCAAGTTAGTTTTAAAATAAATCAATCAATCATAAATGAATAAATAAATGAAGCAAATGTTAGTTTTGAAATAAAATAAATAAATAAATAATACTGTGAATATCTTTGAATTTTGGATTCATGGTGACGTGGAAAATGTCACTTTGACTCCTGGGAACTAGTGATGAGCATTTTTCGCTGTTTGCATAATCGAATAAGGAAACAGTCGGGACACTCTATGGACCGACTGCGAAAACTGACTATCGAATCGATAGTGAAAGTAATCGTTAGTTGCAGCTCTATAAAAGACAGTCCCAGCTTTCAACTTTTCACTAGAGGAACACAATGTAACCTCCTAGTCAACTAACTCAACTAGTGGTTCCTGTATTCCCTGACAGGACGTGAACGCAGCATCTGTCCAGGGGCGGGTAGTTGCTAACCGAGCAGCAGTATGGCGGCGGACGATGGAGACAGTTCGAGCGGACCAGTTGACACCAGC
>CAKAKQ010026742.1:0-17626 GCA_916700675.1 Helicolenus avius
TTATGAATCACTTATTTTATTATATTTAATTTGTATAATTTTATTATATTTTAGTATTTTATGTATCACTTATTTTATTGTATTTCATTTGTATAATTTAATTATATTGTATTGTTATTTTATTAAACACTTATTATATTGTATTTAATTTGTAAATGATATTTTATACTGTTAATCTAGTTTTTACTTCACACTGTTACTACTATCACTACTACTATTACTGTTAATATAGCTTTTAATTCTATTTTATTACATTTTAATAATTTTATTATCTTGTGCAAATTATCTTTTTGTTAAATTGTTGAATGTTTTTCTGTTGTTTTCATGGTTCTCTCTTACTTTCGGCTTGTCAGTCACCTGTGAAGCACTTTGGGCCACACTAACCTCTTTGAAGAAAATATAGAAAAGAAATTGACATCCATGCATACTGTCATCCAAACTCCATTTACATATATGCTCAAAGGTCAAAACAAAAAAAAAGCATTAAGTTAATGGTTTGAGTAGGTGGCCTCTTAAATACCAGTGTCATTCACCTCTTACTATGTTGTCGAAATCTCTCTCGGTGACGAGGTGAAAACAAAATCACCAAGAAAGATGGACAAACCTCTGTCTGAAGGAGCCGGTTGAGGTCAACACAGCTCCTCCAGTCACATCTTTAGTCCAAATCTATCCTTCTATATTTGGTCTTTAAGCCCCTCTCCCTTCGATCATGAGGAACAATTCTCACCACTGTAATTTCAGAGTTTTTTTTTTTCAGTCATCCAGTTCCAGACCAAAGTGGCTGTAGAGATCTCGTGTGGTGGTCCCCCTCACAGCAGCTGCAAGACATAGCAAAGGAGGGGGTTAGGCCCCTTCGGCAGATTACAGGGTCAATTCCCTCTAGTCTACTTTTCAAACAACCCTCAATAACACTGAACAGACCGAGATCACAGCACCAAACATATGACTCGCTTTAAGCACAAGGTATACAGTAGCTTTGAAATGCTATTTAACCCATCTCCTTTTCAATTTCTAAAATTGGAAATTAGCTTTTTAAAAAAGACGTTTTTCTCACACATTAACCCTGCTAAAGCATAATTTACTGCATATCATCTAAAATATCGGACAAATTAGCCCTACTAGCTAGATGTCTGCCTTTTTTACACCATGCAGAACCAAGCAATGCTGAGCTGTGCCGGGCTGAGACTGATACAGAGACTGTACTGTTTTCTTTCCTATACACAGGGCTGACAAATCTGTAGCATTGGTTGCTACAGCATGCTAATGTGCTGTACTGTAGGATCTCATGTCAGTTAATGCATGACATTTTTTTTCTTTTTTTTTTTTTAGATCAACTAATATATAATTTCTACTTTATAAATGTAAAAAATGACACTGACAATCACAATTTATCATAACTAGCACTAATGACCAGCAAACAAAATATTGGAACATAAGCAAAACGCCACATTGGAGAAGAAGCAGCAACTGTTTGGTATTTTCTCTTTTGTGTCTCTATATCTTTACCTGGTCTTCTTACCAACCTTGACAATAATAAGCAATAGCTCAGCAGCCCTAAAGTGATGCAACGGTTTATCCTTTACATTATTCAAATTGTATTCATCTGGTGAGGGTGTGTACATGCAGTGCAGTTGGAATAAGGGGGTTTGACGGCCTGGAGCTACAGAGAGATTCATTGTTTGATGCTTTGTCAATCATCTTTGTGCCTGCCGGGCACACTCGAGGCTCCGTTGGGTTACAGTTCAAGGTTTTGAATGAGTGTTTCCTTTCAAAATTGTACTGTTATCCTTCACTGACATTTCATGAAATTTAATTTTAGGAACTACAGTACCTGAATAATAGGTTAATTTCAGACTACATCGCCAAATTAATACATTTAGTCATATCTACATACTGTATATAGGCAATTATTCAAAATATGTTTGTTTTCACCATAAACTGAAAATGTAAATACAAACACTTGTCATGTTATCACCTTATCCACAAAATCAACCTCTCTGTCACCCACTGTTGATAAGTCTATCTTTTTTCATCAATAAGAGATCTTACTACATGAATGACAATGGCAAATGTATTATTAGGGAAACTCCTGGATTATATAAATAGCTCCAAATGTGTGAAAATGTGTATATGTATGTGTGTAAGATTATGTAGACAAAAAAAGACATTTCTTGGGAGATGTGACAATGACCTTAATGGCCGACAGATAGACAGACAGACAGACAGAAGGACAGGGTAAGAGACAAAGGGTAAGTTGTCTTTAGAGGCCACTGCAGGGCATCTCCTCTTGTCTCCTCACTCACTCCTCAGCCCACCCATCTCCTCCCTCTCAGAATAACAGCATACAACAGCAACTCAGTGTTTAAGTGTACACTCTTTGTGAAAGTGAGTGTGAGTGTGTGTGAGTGTCTGTGTGTGTTTGATAGAAAGTGAGTGAGAGAGAGAGAAAGAGAGAGAGAGAGAGAGAGAGCAGGAAGGGGGAAGAAGAGGATGATAGCATGAGTTTGTATTTGACCGTTTGTGTATGTGTGAGTGTATGCATGTGCCTGCATGACAGACAGAGATTGCAATTGTGTGTGTGTGTGTGTGTGTGTGTGTGTGTGTGTGTGTGTGTGTGCGTGTGTCTACGTGATGTGAAAGACTGCCATTGTGTCATAGGGGAAATGCCACCTCCATTCACTGAGAGGTCATTATCATCCTGACTCTCCACTGTACTGTACTGACAGAGGATTTAAAGAGATAGCAAGCTTTTAACTCAGAGTGTACATTTAAAATGAGAGATACATCTATACACAGCTATTCTACACAGACAACCACAGAGGTGGGAAATTAAGTGACATTAGAGCATTTGAGGAATATAAAACTATCTACGTTGTCCCTGCGATTCCACAAAGACTAAATCCAGGGGATGGTCAGATTTAAATTTGACCCCACGCACACAAGCATGTGCATGTAAAAGTAGGTAAAAAGTCATGTTTGTTATGACGCACGCACAGATCAAAATGTGACTTGGCTGTGATTCACCAAAATCTTCCTTGACGGTGTAAAAATGTGTGAACTCCACACTTACTCAACCTCATGCAGTAACTTGCAACATATGCACGCAAATATCTTTTTAAAGACACACAGAATTACAACACTCACTGTAGCCTGCTATTTCCTTATACTAGTGTGTGGCCACAGGAATTATGACAAACGTTGTAGGGAGAAGGTGAAGTGTCAACGCAACTTTCTGATCTCTTTGGGAAAGGAAAGTGATGGTCTACAACCTGCAGATGTTGTGCCAGTTACTATCCGATCAGGGATTTGAGTTTGGTGATTGTTAAAGGTAGCACCAAAAGTATTGCAATTTCAACTAAATTAATATTTCTGTCATCATATCATGCATCATATCATGCCAACATTTGACTGGACACCAAAAATTAAAGGACTTTCAGTGGCTATGAGAACCCAAGTATAACCAAACTGGCCCCAAATAAGAGAGGCACTTCAACCAATCACATTTTCTGTTAAGTGTTAATCTAACGGAATGAATATTTCATAAAGAAGCCAGTGGAATCTAAATATAAACATAATCAGCATTGTGGGATTAAATACTTGAAGGTTGTCAGAAGGTTCCTCCTCTGTCTAAAGTTAAGACTGGCCTTGGATTTTGATTCAAGCACCAGAGGGAAACAGAGACACTGCTGCTCTGTCGTCCTCTGGTGGCTGGCTGGCTGTACAACAACTTGAATCTCAATCAATTTCAAGAGTGGTGCAGGGATGACACATTTTCATAGGCTAACCCAGAAGTTAGCATCGCCTTGGGTTCCCTTGACAAAAAGCCAATGGGATATTTCCATTGGGTTTTGGATTATTATATAACATACACTCTGTGGCAAACACACATTTATGATACTTACATATTTTGCTCAGTAAGATAATCTTCAGAAATTAACATCACTTGTATGATTTTTGAAGTGTGAATGCAATCGCCAAAAGTAAAAAGCTAATGTTAGGCTATAAACGAACTACCTCACGGTCACATGAGCGTGAGTATACACAACGAGGCTGTAAAGGCAGACGAGTCGGCGGGATGGCGTTTTGT
The DNA here is from genome assembly GCA_916700675.1 of Helicolenus avius. Taxonomy (NCBI): domain Eukaryota; kingdom Metazoa; phylum Chordata; class Actinopteri; order Perciformes; family Sebastidae; genus Helicolenus; species Helicolenus avius. The sequence goes on from CAKAKQ010026742.1 coordinate 4,088, forward strand.
AGTCTCATTTAGCCACTTGTTAGCAACTGCCTTTTTTAAGATACATAAAGACTTCAAAATTCACGAGTGGGGTATTTACTGATGTATTTATATCGTAGATATTAAATTATATTTTGAGCTTGTTCTAACCACAGACCTTATTTCAGGCATCTAACTAAAAACCCATTCAAAAAACCTATTTAAGAACCAGAAGTGCTAAAATGCTAACTCATTTCTGGGTTTTAGGACTAATTACTGCAGCACTCTATACGTTGCAATGACACCGAGCGAAGCCCATCATTTGTATTTTACACCGTTCCTACAAGCTATAGTTGCAATACCTAATCAGATAATAGCTTATACAAATGTACTATTGTAATAAATGTAAATTTTAGCACACATAAAGATGGGCATGGCTGCATATCAGGTTTTAGGAGTATACTCCTATTCATTTTCTCCACAGATATCATTTTAAGCTATAATATTTCATTGGTGCGTTCCCATCAAAATACCACGAGGTATTAGACTGTGACAACAACAACTGTATATGACCATGTGGTAAATCTAATGTTGTCTTTGTTTAAGGGTGTCTATTCATCTTAGTAATTTAAGTAGTTTTGAACCTTTTCGCAGTTTGTTTTCTTTGGTCCAAATCACACCACAAACAAGACATATTGTTGTATGCCTCATCCTGTCTGTTCAGGGTTCACACTGCCTTATAATTAATGAGCCAAGAGGTGTAAAACATGAGTCACATAGTCAGACAGACAACTCATTCAACTGACAGTTTGGGTTAGCTGTCATCTCGCAACACTATTTTTTTGGGGGGTTTAGAGAGTCTGCAAAGAAATAGTTGAAAATGACTCACACAACTCATAACTGCAACTGGACTTCATCTGTCATGGATACAAAAAAAGGCTACTGCTAACCAAGGGAGGAGAGGATGCGTCCTATAAATGGCTGCTACGATCAGCAGACATGCCGGGTATTAAATGTATACCGTGGATGGTTCAAGTTGCTGTCATACCATACATTTTCCACACCTCAGTTCACTTAAAAGAAAAATTCCTCCAGTCTCCATGTGACTGTGCACCAGAATTATGATGATTTGATCAAAACTACTGGGCTAATGGAGTGAAAGCTCACAGTGGGGTTGACTGAATCAAACAATAAAGAAACGTATATTACAAAACACTCTCCTACCCATAAGTATATTATTTAGAATCACTGTCCAGAATCTATTTTTGAATTTGCGACGTGTTTCACTGCTGGTTAGTTCAGTTAAAATTCAAATTCTGTATATGGTAGAAAAGTGAGGCCTTAACACTGACATGTATATACATTTGTCTTGAAGTGTAATGTATCTGACCCACTATATTCAATTATAAACATTAGAACTTAAAATGTTATCTTGGCCTTGTAAATTTGACTATTATGCACTTTTAAATGCTACTAAAAACTAGTGAATTCAAATGTCTATGAGTATTTCTCTTACCAATACGGCCCAGGAGGGACTGTCCAATGTCTTTGATGTCGTTGTACTCATGCAGCATATCAATATGACGCTCCAGCTCCTCTACTCTGCAACCCCTGGAGAAACACACAAACACACACACACAACTGGTCTCACACAAAAGCATGCAAATGTTCACACAAACACAAAAATACAAACATCTAAAAAAAAAAAGAAAAAAAAAAGAAAATCAGAATACATTGATAAACTGTGTGCAGGCAAGAAGAGCACACATGCATTATAATGGGTATTTCACTGTAATATTATTTATTCCCTGCCCCCTAACACTAAACTGAATCATCAACGACATCATCAACATGGCGACATACTTGACCTCCTCAACCCATACCATTGAAGTTGGACCTCAAAGACAGAAATACATGAAGACAAACACACACAGCTGTACTCACTCAGCCTCCAGCTGTGCTATCTCTGAGTCCAGCTGGTCTCTTTTCCTCTCCAGCTCTGCCACCTCCTCTGCTGGGCTAACTTTAGCACGCTCGGTTACTTGAAGCTGGCAGGTGCAAAACAGACAACCATGATACTGGGATGCACATTTGGCACTTGTGTGTGTGTGTGTGTGTGTGTGTGTGTGTGTGTGTGTGTGTGTGTGTGTGTGTGTGTGTGTGTGTGTGTGTGTGTGTGTGTGTGTGTGTGTGTGTTAAAGACATTGATGGGGTTTACTTACAGGTGATTTGAAGTTGGAGTTGACTCTCCTAAACTTTGAGAATGGTGTTCTGTGGGGAGAGAGGGGAGGGAGACTATGCTGTTAAATACAGGAGATGTTTCACTTGATGAGAAAATGTATGGAGAATAGCATTTCTTTGAAGTGGCTGGTTCCATGTTCACTCAACATTCATTCATTCTCAAAATAGTAATTCCTAATGGACAATAATAAAAGCTGCATTGTCTGTGTGTATATATACGAAGAAACCAACAACAGGTTTACAGCAGGAGTTCAAACCTCCAATAAACGGAGTGATTTTACAGCTTGTTACACACAAACACATTCAACAAACACATCATATCACTTAATCTATGAAGTTAATTTAGTTCTAGCCCCTGTAAACATACATTTGTGATTTGAAGCCAAGTCTTTATCAGCTTCCTAGCTATCGCTAGGGCTGGGCCAGATGGAGAAAATAAAATATCACAATATTTTTTTACCAAAATACCTCAATATATAACGATATTGTAGGGTTGACCATTGGTGCTTTCACAAAACATTTACACAATGAGATTGTTGATAAATAATCATCAGTAATGTGGATATAATAAGAGTAAAAGACTAGGACTGGTAGCCGTCAGGCTCCACAACCAAGGCTGACCCCCACATGAAAACTGCACTATCTGGACTATCTGCACTACCTGCACTACATTAAACTTAAAACACGCACTATCTGGACTATCTGCACTACCTGCAACCACCTCTCCTAACTGCTGGTGCACTTTAAACTTACTTTACACTACATCCCATATACCATTTTATAGACTGCACATATTACATCTATTTATTGTACACTACATTTTTTTTATTGACAGACAAAGGAATCACTTTTAGTCATAAACTGTCAAGGTGAAAATTAACTAATTTTATATTTGACAAGTTCTGCAAAAAGACAGTATATTTTACAAATAAATCAAAAGGCATTTTTAACAACTTGAACAGATTATGTGGGATACCCACCCAGAGGAGCATAATGGGAGTGAAAAGGTAGGTGAATTTTGACCTCTAGTCCGTGATCATTGGCCAGCTTACAGAAAATGAATTTAACACATACAGACTTTTTCCCAACTGCCATAAACCTCCTGAACTCTGACATCTCCTCTGTCTGAGTTGAACATGTGCAATGTAAATGTGCAATAACACGTTGGTCACATTTGCAATGTAAATACTGTAGATCTACTGTAACAGATATGTGCAATAACATGCTGATCACTCTGTGCAATAATTATATGATGCTGTACAATAATTATATAATTATCTGACGGACACTTTGTGCAATAATCTGGCAAAACTGTAATCTGGCAAAACTGTAATCTGGCACAACTGTCATCGCATCAATATACATATTGTATTTTTTTATTGTATTGTCTTTCATTAACACCTATGGGATTGTCACAATCTAATTTCTTTGTGACAATGACAATAAAAGGCTTGAATTGAAAAATGCATTAATTTATGCATTTTCCCCACATTAAAACCCAGTCAAATAAACAGAGCGACATGTAACGTCTGAGATTAGATTTGGGAGCCGAAAGTGCCGGCGAGCCGAAAGAGCCGGCTCTTCTTGGTGAGCTGAGCCAAATGATCTGGCTCACTAAAAAGAGACGAAATTCCCATCATTAGTTACAGCGACCAGTGACATATAACGCTAGCACATATGGTCACAGAAGGGTCTTGGGAGCAATATCACAGCGACACAGGGGGACAATGGAACAAGAATATGCCTTTTCAAAGTGATTACAACAAGCTAATCAGCAATGCCTGACAATAATATGATGTCCGATGCTGACAGACGTTATATCAGTTAGCTAGCGTTAGTGCTAACTGTTACTTTGGTTACCTTTTCAGAGCTCCTTTCTTCAAGTCGTTCCCCTCCGGTGTCGAAACTGGACACTTATTAGCACTACAGTGGGTTTCAGCAGACTGCTCTATGTTCATACTGCCTTAATGTTATGAAAATAAGTGTGTTATGGTTGATTTAACCCAATAGGAGCAACATATGAACCATAGAAATGACAAAAGTAGGAAGTTCGCAATTCGCGGTTAACGGTAAACAGACGTATACTGAAACCTGATTGGTTCTTGAAACAGGGAGGCGGGAGTTGGTTCTTCTTCTTTGCGTTGATTGGCTGATTGTAAAACCAACTCTTTAGGTGCATACCGCCACCTACCGTACCGTAGTATGTAGAACAGGATCTATAGACAACAGTGTCAATAAAAATAAAACAAACAAAAAAACTATATTCTATTAAACAATCTGCTGTTTATTATGAAATCTATTACCCCTTTCTGTGTTTCCCACACCTTTACACTTACACTTTACACTTACTTTACATTATACATCCTATATACCACTTTATAGACTGCACATATGCACATATTACATTTATTTATTGCACATACTACTTTTTTTATTGATGGACCGTACACACTATGTTCACCCATTCACTCTGTAAGTTTATATCTCTATTATTGTTTTTATAATTTTTGTATACCTGTATCTCTCCTGTGTTTCACTCTGTTTGCTGATGTTGCTGCTTTGACACCTGAATTTCCCTCCGGAGATTAATAAAGGTTCAAATTATCTGATCTGATCTAATCTGATCTGATCTTATCTTATCTTATCTTATCTTATCTTATCTTATCTTATCTTATCTCCATTTATTCCTATAGGCTATCCAATCCAAATCCCATTTTCACTCTCACATTTTGATAAGTTTGGTTACTCTGGTACAAAAGTATTAAACACTATCACCAAAAACAACTTAGACACATAGCTTTTTCATCACATTCATAACATTCACAGATTCCCCTGTATTTTATTTAGTTATTCTTCAGCATGAAAAATAATTGACGTGATTGTCAAGATAAATGATAAGCAAATAGACTACAAATGTACTGTAAACAAGGGTCACAGTCCTATTAAATGGTTACAGGTTTGTCATGTAGGCTATAGTGATAGGCCTACCAGTAAATCATCAAGGGGTGGGGAATAATAGCCTATTTGACACCAAAATAAGTAACAACATGAAATAATTTGTGACCCTTTCAATAGAGTTTCATTATTGGATGTAAGGTAAAAAAATATCCATCTTAAAGCTAAACTTGAGAGGGGTTGTCGGCCCAAATATTAGGCCTACATTTAGTTAATTAACAACCAGAGTCAGAGCCAGTGTTTGGCTGGCATGTGTCAACAAAGCCACTATCTTTATTTGGACCGCCAGGTGGCGACAAAACACAATCTAAGTTGACTCTTTTATTTCTGCCTCCATCACATTTCTCTGTTGATTCCCTCTCACAACATACCGATTCTCCATCCTTCTCTCTCTTTCTCTCTCTGTCTGAAACAACCCACTCACTTGTTGACTGAGAAAAAATATTGCATAATCTGAGAGCGATGTGGCATATATTCATGTGCTAATCTAAACTGAGGCTACTCTAAACTGCTCGCCAGCCTCTCAGACTGATTCACAGCCACCGGCGCTCTAAATCTAAAGAGGTGGTGGATTAAAAAAGCAAAAGGTCACGTTCAATACCACAAACACAGACACACACACACACACACACACACACACACACACACACAAACACACACACACATCACATTTCCACCACATATTGGGGCCAGCACAGTTCACTGGGCAAGAACCAAAGGAAGAGGAACACAGCAGAATATTTAGCTCTTAAAACACAGAGAGAGAGAGAGAGAGAGAGGGTTCATAGAGACAAGAGGAGAGTGAGACAGAAAGGCAGACAAAATGTGTATCCAGGCGGGTTGGTGTTGGGGAGTGTAGAGGACATAAGATTGAGTCCATTCTGCGTTGTGTCCTCAGGATTCATTGCTTATTTATTAGTTGTTATACAGAGACAGCGAGGGTCTGGAATGAAAAATTCAGACAGGAGGCATGGCCTTTTCTCCTTTTAGAAATCACAAGACTACACACACTGGCCGGTTAATGGCTCCTGCACGCAGTCGTGTGTGTATGTGTGTGTGAGAGACAGAGAGGGAGAGATTTGTGGAGGATGGCTATTTCTCCACAACTCTGACACAGCAATAAGCATCCATGTGTGTGTGTGTGTGTGTGTGTTACACATTTTCTGAATGGCTGCTATGCATTTCTAAGTTTTGTTAGTTAAAAAAGTTTCATCTGTAAGTGCTGTAAAGACATTTTTGTTGCAGCAAATGTAAGCTGTTATTGTGAGCAAGTGTCTGCTTGTGATGTTAGTTGTACTTTGGTCTATAGTCTGAGGAAAGTGCTCCTTCCTAATGTGCTACCAAGCTCTCAAAGCTTGGACCGCCTGTGTTTATTTTTGGCAGTCTGGGTAATGTCCATATTGGCGGCGAGGGGTCTCAGGAATGCCAAGATAAAGGACTAAAGCAGGAGATGCTCAAGAACACTGCTGTATGCTTTAAATGAAGATGATTAGAAGTTAAGTGTGCAGGTGGATGGGTGTATTATTTGATGACAGTTTATCATGGTAGGAAAAGCACAGGTGGTACTAATAACACTAATGATGGCTCTGTTCTTTTCAAGTGCCCCATTAAGTCATGACAGCGTGACAGTGAGGCAGTACGCACAAGATGAGGATCCTGACACCGAAGCAGCTAAAAGGGATTCAGCAATCATTCATTCTATTATTAATGTGCTTTTCTTACTGTGACATGTCAAAATGTCTTTTGTGGAAAAAGGCCTAATGTGTGTTTAAAGTAATTCACATTTCACGTTTCTTTTCTTTTCTTTTCTTTTTTTTATCTTAACTTTAGGTCCAATTTCTAGTAGTTTTTTTTTTTTTAGCAAACTCCAGCTATTGAGGAAACCTGTTAGATGTGATTGGTTTTAGGGCTACAACTAACGATTATATTCATTGTTGATGAATCTGTTGATTATTTTCTCGATTAATCGATTAGATGTTTAGTCTATAAAAAGTCAGAAAATGGTTAAAAATGTCGATCAGTGTTTTTCCCAAAGCCTAAGATGACGTCCTCAAATGTCTTGTTTTGTCAAGTCAAAGATATTCAGTTTAGTGTCACATAGGAGAAAAAAAAAACAGAAAATATTCACATTTAAGAAGCTGGAATCAGAGAATTTAGACTTGTTTTCCTTACAAAATTACTCAAACCGATTAATCAATAGTTGTCGATTAATTTAATAGTTGACAACTAATTGATTAATTGTTGCAGCTCTAACTAGTTTCTCTGGAAAATGGTAGTAAGATGACCCTGACTTAAGTTTAGCTTTTGGTTTTTATGTTTCCAAGATGAAGACGGCACTTGCTCATTCTCAACACATTTGTATTTTCTTGGATTTGTGACAGGTCTAAGCCAATTTCAAGTCCTTTTAGTGAATGTTTTTTGCATAAAATCCTCACAAAAATAAAAAATGCAGGTAAACGACCACATTTTTCTGTCCAACGTGGAGAGACAAGTAGTTATTTTACACAACAGACAGCTCAAAACTTCAAGAAATTAAATAGTTATCGTTCACTTTTGACAATCTAAAGAAAGTTTCAAATAAGGCTTGTATAGAGAAGCAGGATTTGAAAAGAGTGCATGAGAGGGACGAGGTGAGAAAAGTAAGTAGAAGGAAAATCTGAACAGGAGAAGAACTGGGAAGGAATGGGAATGAGAGGAAGGGAACAGGACAAGCTTTGGCTTGTCATGTTAGCTGGAAAGCCTCGTATCTATCATGTTCATAATTCATGGAAGCCCAGCCGCTCCTCTGTATACTGCATCTAAATTCCACTGCTGGGGAATTATGACCAGGGACCATAAAATACACACACAAGATGCAGAGGGGGATTGCAGTGGAAGAAGAAGAAGAAGAAGAAGAAAGAGAGAAAGAGAGACAAGAGATGCAGCAGTGGACAGACAGGATGAAAGAGAGAGAGCCCACTGCTGCAGGATGAGAGGCAGATGATTCAAAGCATGTCATAAAACATCGATACACCTCTACAGGCCGAGCCATGAGCTCTGCTTACACTGGAGGCGATTATGCCTCTAAATAATTCACAAAGCCTGCACAAGCGCTTATTCACACAAATACAGTAGGACAATGCAAACAAAGACAGAAATGGATACAAAACACACACACTTCCCAAAAACCTATACACACACAAATGTATACTCCTGTTGTGCAACCACCAATACAAATCACATTTTGGAGGTTTTTGGCTGGAGTAAAACTTAAAGATTGGTGTTTATATGTAGCTATTCAGCATCCACAGCGTCGGCGAAGGGCTCTTTTGATAGAAAGCAGCCGATAGATCTGTTTCACTTATGAGGCAGACTCTTGCTGAGCTGGACAATGTCAGCCGTGATGGACGGATACCGGCGCCACAAACCTCCAACCTCACTTTCACAACAACATCTCAATCAAAAAACAGTATTGATTCCCACAGCAGGTGTTTGCTGCTGAATGTTACAGATGCCTTTGCCATTTGACAGAGCTATAAGATGTCAAACTGAGAACGCTAAGACAAGTAGTATCATTACATGTAAATTGTGGCGACTGCATAAATAAATACATTTCCAGCCAATGTTTCCTTGCGCGCTGGTGTGACAGTAATTCCGTGTTACAGTGCAATTCATGTAAGAATAAATGAGAATTTGAATGTAGCCACATCAAAGAGTATCCGTCATAATCTGAAAGGTTTTTCATGTCTGAATCGGTGCTGTTGTATTAATGCCATCACAAAATGGCTATTCATGTCTCTGCCAGGGAGGCCTCGGTTTGATATCAGCTCCTCTATACGCCTCCATCTGTCTGTGTGCTCTGTGCTATTTCTCATTCATTAGCTCTGACTCATCCTTCTAATAACTACCTCTATTTCCTCTCTGAAATAGTTTTCAGTTGTTTCTCTATTGCATGATTAGTCTGCTCGTATCTCTGACTCACTCGGTTTATTGTCAGAATAAAGCGTCCCATTTTCGTCTTTTTAGCCTTCCTGTGCGGATGACTTTTCATTGTGGCTATCACTTCCTCGCCTCTGACTGTCAGGTTGGTTTATCATCACACTTACAATAAGCATGCCATTCCTGTATCTTTCCATTCAAACATGGTTGCTGTCACCTCGTCGCCGCAGGGCTGACTGGATCTGTGTGCAAACAGTCTTTATCGCTGTGGTTAGAGCCTTGGCAGGCTTCACTGCTTGATCTGTTAGTATGTCTGATGTTCTGCTTTTAACATGAAACAAAACGGATTTCTCTCTGAGACACATTTGCACCTGTAAGCTTTCGGAGAATCCAACATTTGGCTGCCCCTGGGAAATGATAGACATGTTCCTCTATATGAGTTGAGATGATGAACAGATGTTGTCTTATTAGCTCCATCAACAACAAATGGCCCACATATGCAAGCAAAACTGAATCAGATTGCTTTTCAATCTAGGATTGGTCAAAAGAGATATCCAAATGAAGCTGCTTTGATCAGTAAACCTAAGGGTCTAAATCCTACTTTCATTCCTGCGGTCCATACAAAAAATGAATTTTGTATTTCCTTGCAGGACTCTCTGCATGGCTCTGCATGGTTTGTGGTGTGGTGCTCCGACCAAAGCATACATTTCAGCTGTAGCTGATATTTACCCTGCGTTTAGCTGTTCACTAAATAAGATAATCCAGGATGATGTGCCATCATTTTGGTTGAATCCACTGTTAAACATTTGGCAGCCAGCAGAAATATGGTCCTGTGGAGCCCTGCCCAGGCAATATACATTGGGAGGTCCCTCCTTGGTGCCTCCATGTTAAAAGAAAACACAGCAAAAGTGCCCTCTTGGATGCCTCTAGATAAAACATGATAAAAAGCCCTCTAAGAGGCACTTCCAATATGATTAAGTGCCCTTAAATGGAGAAAACAGGATGAAGTACCCTCTAAGGTGCTCTTCCAGTGGAGAAAATATGATGAAGTGCCCTTTAGGGTGCCTTTAAATGGAGAAAATATGATGAAGTACCCTCTAGAGTGCCCTTAAATGGAGAAAACATGATGAAGTGCCCTTTAGGGTGCCTTTAAATGGAGAAAATATGATGAAGTACCCTCGTGGGTGCCCTTAAATGGAGAAAACGTGATAAAGTACCCTCTAGAGTGCCCTTAAATGGAGAAAACGTGATAAAGTACCCTCTAGAGTGCCCTTAAATGGAGAAAACAGGATGAAGTACCCTCTAAGGTGCTCTTCCAGTGGAGAAAACATGATGAAGTGCCCTCTAGAGTGCCCTTAAATGGAGAAAACATGATGAAGTGCCCTCTAGAGTGCCCTTAAATGGAGAAAACATGAGGAAGTGTCCTCTAGAGTGCCCTTAAATGGAGAAAACAGGATGAAGTGCCCTCTAAGGTGCCCTTTCATGGAGAAAACATGATGAAGTACCCTCTAGAGTGCCCTTAAATGGAGAAAACATGATGAAGTGCCCTTTAGGGTGCCTTTAAATGGAGAAAACATGATGAAGTACCCTCTAGAGTGCCCTTAAATGGAGAAAACATGATGAAGTGCCCTTTAGGGTGCCCTTAAATGGAGAAAACAGGATGAAGTACCCTCTAAGGTGCTCTTCCAGTGGAGAAAACATGATGAAGTGCCCTTTAGGGTGCCTTTAAATGGAGAAAACATGATGAAGTACCCTCTAGAGTGCCCTTAAATGGAGAAAACATGATAAAGTACCCTCTAGAGTGCCCTTAAATGGAGAAAACATGAGGAAGTGTCCTCTAGGGTGTCCTTCCAGTGGAGAAAATATGATAATGTGCCCTCTTGGGTGCCCTTAAATTGAGAAAACATGTAAAAGTGCCCTCTCGGGTGCCTTTAAATGGAGAAAACGTGATAAAGTGCCCTCTAGTGCTCTTCCAGTAGAGAACAGGGATAATGTGTAGGACATGATGCAGTGCCATACAGGCTGTCCTACATGCTAGGTACCCCACCGCATGCAGCTGGTGCCTTTTTGTTTTTTTTTCGGACCCCTGAGTCCGCCACTGCACATTCTTATTACAGTAAATGTCCATTGATAAACCTTTATATCAAGAGTCACTTCATATAAAAGTACACAACGCAAACATGGTTTTAAATGTGTTAATTACTTGAATTGAACTAATGACTTCCCATGGCCTGTCATTCACAAACATTCAAATATGAATTTCAGCCACAGGAAAAATTTTACTCAACGTTTAGTTTTGGTGAAATTAACAGCAACAACAAAACAGATCAGAAGGATTTTCACACCATTTTATTAGCAACAATGTGTCTGTTAGTTATATATTAGAAACAAGGACAGAGACATTTCTGCTGTACTGTACTGAGTCTGAAAAACCAGCTGGATCATAAAATAAAGCAGGTAATTCAAATACTGTAGGGAAAAAGCAACACTGCATTTGAATATACACTTGTAATAATAATAATCATAATAATCATAATAATAATAAATTTCTCTCATAATTATTTATGGCACAAAATTTCCTGTGCAACTGTCACATCTGTTTAAAAAGTAAAAGCATAGCATTGAGTGTGTTGATGTGTGTGTGTGTGTGCATGTGTGTTGTTGTGTATTTGCAGGAAAGCACACAAGAGGAAAAACTTAAAACAAAATCACTCTCTGTCTCACCCTTTGGGAATATAAATGAGCATGATTGCTGATCAAAATCAGCAGAGAGACAGAAAGAGAGGTACAACAGCATTTACCATCCATTTTGAGAAGGGGGAGGTCCAAGAGGGACAATCCAATCAGCTTCAAGCCCCTCACAACCACAAGCATTTCTTCTCGAAATCAAGCAGTAAATAATTTCATTCATTAAACGTGTGTCCCGTGTCCATAAAACTCAGCCACTGCTCCTCCTGCCAGGCCGCTCAGCCAAGCGCTGGAAATAAAAACAATCCCAAGAAGGACCTCTCTGAGTACCTCAGAGGAAGAGCAAATACTCCTCAGTCCAACGAGTCGAGAGAGAGTGTATGCTATGGCCTGTTAAATATTTATAGATGTGCCTTTAAAGGTGAACTAGCCCATGAATCCACGTATCAACAAATCAGAGACGACACAAGGAATGCAGTGAAGAGTCCATGAAAAGAAACTCCAGTGAAGACCTTAAAGACGCTGTAAAGTTGCCGTAAAAACTCCTCTGACTGCCACCTACAACTCGAAGTCTGTGTTACAGCGTTAATCAGTAAAATAAACATTTACAAAATCTGGTCACTCTTTGCATTAATTTAAAAGGTAAAGTGGCAAACTAATACAATCCCTTCACCCTTTACAATAAATGTTTAAAATGTTATTGCAACCCACCACTGGGTTTCGGTATACATAGGGGGGTGACAGACTTTATGGAATAAGAATCCTGGTATAACAACTGAGTTATACACACACACACACACATACACACATGCATGCAAGCACAGTCACACGAATGCACACGAATGCAAGAACCCCGTCCCCCTTTGGCACCTACATGTAGTCCACCCCGCCTGCAAGAACACACAGGTCTGTCTCTGCTCAAGTGTACGTAGTATACTGTATATATATATACACTTTGTGTGGTCAGCAGACACTCAGAGAAACCAGAGAGACCTCTATGAAAAGGATGTGGAAAAAAAAACAAGCAGGGATTTCCATCTTCTGTGAGCCCTTTATGTCGTAAAATATTATGGCCTAAGTTAAGTCTATCGGAAATGTCGGTGGGTGGCAGCTAAAACATGACATCCCCCCTTCGTCCACTGGTGGTGAGTGATATTTTATAATCTCTATAATCTGTGGATGGAGGAGCAGACAGATCATCCCGTCATAGGAGAGGGAAACACTGGACTTCTCCTAATCATATTTCGACTGTAGCAGCTATGGCAGAGAGAAAATCCCTGCCGATTATGTCATTTTGACATGGCGGGAATCTGTGTGTCTTTCAGGCCATGGGTAGAAGAGTCCAAGGGAAGTAGGGCTACGCAAACTTTATCAAATCGTAAAACAAATTCCATTCTTAGTGTTAAAAAAGAGCTATTCAAAACAAACCAATGTTACTGATAATTTAACCTTTTTTTTTAAATACTTTAAACTCTACATTGGCCCATGTGTAAGGTCCTGGACCTGAGCATAGTACCTTTGAAAATCCTGTCCTGAGAGCCATCTGAGTCCTCCATTCTGCAAGAGGTGACCAGTATAGAACGAGACCAGACTAGATCAGACCACACTAGACTGGACTAAAAGGGTCAAGATGACAAAAACACAGTCTGGCTCAAGCCCAAGTCATAGGCCATCCCAACTGCAACCTCGCCCGGTTAAACATCAGTGCTGATGCTACAGCTGCGTTGGAACATGTCCCTCATGGTGACCGACCGGGCGAGGTTTGGTTTACGGTAGTTT
>CAKAKQ010026748.1:0-10036 GCA_916700675.1 Helicolenus avius
GGAGGATCAGCCGGTGTCACGGATGGACCTCGTCGAGGGGACGGCGTTGTGAAATATCTCTCTCTTTCTCCCCCCTTTAGCTTTCACAATGTGGGAGACGGAGAGAGAGATTTAAAGGGGGGAGTGAGGGAACCAGCAGAGAATAGCAGAGATGGCATGATGGAAATGAGGAGCACATGACAGGAGGTTGGAGGAGTCTCTCTGCTCCATTTGTTCTGTGTGTGCTGAAGAATGTCGAGGCCCCCGTTCACCTTGGTAATGACATTATAAGCACCTGACCGTCACTTTATGATTGACACATGGTGGCAGACTTTACTCGGGGAGTACGGGGTCTCTCAGAGGACAAACAAGTGTTTGATCCTCGATCTTTTTGACCTCTAACCCATTAAAACAAAGCAGCAGTTGGGGGGATTAAGTGCCTTGCTTAAGGGTACCTCAGCAGTGGTTATGAGGGACGGACTACTCCTATATACTACTACTAAATATCATTACTCCAGGGATCAGGGCTTGGATGATCATAGACGAGGAGATGTTTCAATATTCCAAATCCTCAGTTCTCCATTGAATTTTCTCATACAGTATTTATCTGTTTATATCATGTTTATTTCTGTTTATAGCTTATTTTGTATATTGTATATTCTTAGAATTTCAATTTTTTATTATTCTATTTTTATTCTAACGTCTTATCTATTCTTTTGTTATTATACTGTTATTCTGTTTGACTTGCACCAACATCACCAAAGCAAATGCCTAGTGTAAATCTATTACACCTGGCAATAAACACAATTCTGATTCTGATTCTGAATGCGATCCCGTCGTGTATATATATATATATATTTACTCAAACTCAATCAACCGAATCTTAAATACCAACTTGTCTTCTCAAGTTTCATGACTTGTGTCTTCAGCTATTTTAACCTCATGAAGTGCTGCTTCAGCCCGTTCTCATTCCCAGGGTGTCAAATACCGACGCTTTGTCACGGTCGTCAGCGTAAGATACCGACGCACAAGACAACCTTTAATGATGGTATGTAAACCATCAAGAGTCATAAAATCAGTTTTCTACAATATTAAAGGGAATATTAAGCGTCAGCCCTCAGGGGCCAACTTTGCCGTGCCCTGATATCTATATCTGAACTGTGTGACAATACATACCCCTTAAGGCGGCTCAACTGTTTATGCATGCTGTGATATTATCACACGTGTCTTCTTGTGTTACCGTATGGAGCCAAGGCTTCACAGTCAACTGTCAAACCTGTTGCATCGCTATATAAACAAGCACTGAAAATAAAGGATCAATAACAAATGAAATGGCACCATAATGTATAATTATGAAAAAGTATAAACTGCTCAGTTTCGATAGTTTTATCAAGTTTTTCTTTTCTCAAATCTTGCCCCAAACACTGGCTGAAACTAAACCAAACCTGTGATCTCTGATTATTGATTGTGAACATACATATGTAAATTGATAGTATGTAATTGTATTGTATGTATGATGTGCTATTCTGTATTTTTTTATTTATTTTATTTTTCTTAAAAGCCTAACCAGGGACAAAGTCTGCAAATTAGCTATGGCTTGGAGTTCTATATGTGTTGCATCGGTTGCTCTTTAATTAAGTGTAACAATGCTTATGTATTGTCTGTGTCAAATAAACTAATAAATAATCTAACTGACTGAGTGTCAGCCATCAAAAAGTGGATGAGGAAGAACTTCCTAAAGCTAAATAAGACTGATGTCCTACTAAAACAAAATGACAGATCATAAAACTCCTGTTTTACGCAGCATACACTGGCTCCCTGTATCTTTCAGAATTGATTGTAAAGTCTTTCTCTTAGTTTTTTAAAAGGCACCAAATGGCTTCGCCCCCTTTTATATATCACAGACTCCGTCTATCATTTTATGATCCTCCATCCGAAGATCCTCCACAGCTGCTCTTTTAACTGGTCCCAAGGTCACCACAGAAACCTTCGGCGATGCTACTTTTAGCCACTACGCCCCAAAAAATATGGAACGGTCCGCCTTTAAATATTAGACTTGCTGACTCAGCGGACGGTTTTAAATGACAACTCCAAAGGCATCTCTGTTTTAATACAGCCTATAACTAGCAGCTGTCTGGCTTTTATCTTTTATGATTTTCTCTCATTTTTAGATAATAGAAATCTTCTCTCTTCCTCTTTGTGTATGGTTTATGAACTTGTGTTTTCATTTTTGCTGCTGAATTGTAAATCACTTTATGCTCTATAAATAAATCATTTATCCATTTTTGAAAATTCATACAGACATTCATGGTCCTCGGAGGATGAATCCGACTGACTTTGGTAATCCTCTGATTTTTCATCCAGCTCCATCATCAGGTCAGCATTTTTATTTGTTCAGTAATTTGGTTTATGACTAAATACCTGCAAAACGTTGACGTTCTCATCAGCGTTAAGCAAACATTAGCCTGCTAATCAAATTGTGAGCATGCTATCATACTAATGTAAGCATTTAGAAGTACAGCGTCACATATCTGCTACCATGACTGTAGACTCTTATGCTGTGTCCCAATGGATACTTCCGTAACACTACACAAGTACACTTCCATGTAGTATACTGTGCACTCTACATACTTACTTGTTTAGTGCATACATTTCAACAGAGTAGTGTCGTCTCAAATCGCACGTGGCTGCTACGCACTTACCGGAAGCTCGGTAGATCAGCTGGTGAAAGTCAGCCACCAACATCACGCCGTATCGACAGTAATTCAATTCAATCAATTCAGACGGATAAATTAACTCACTAATGGTCTATCGGACTAAACACATGTGTAACTTAAATTTGTATAGTTCAGTGTTCACCGTTTCAATCGTAACTGCTGCAGCTTCCTCGACTAGCATTTTCACAAGTTTGAAGTAGGTTGCCGGTCCGTCCTCTTCCACTACGTAGCGAAGAGTGTCCAGAGTTCTACACTCAACGTTTTGACCATTACAACATCCGGGTATTTATTGTGCACTGTATTTTGCCATACTTCTCAGTATGAACACACTTATACACTAAAAATAGCTAAGATAAGTACGGATGTGCGCAAATTGAGACACAGTTTTAGTCTTGTTTCATATATTATGTAGTTAAAATTTAAATATACTTTATGTTCTCAGGTTTACCGTGAGATCTTCAATGGGATTTACCTGATAATTAAAGGTTATCATTACTATTTATTAGAATATTTAAAGAATTGTTGTACGTTTTTGTCTCTGGATGAAGAACTTTTTTTTTTTTAAATTACAGCTTCTTCTCCTCTAACCCTATAAAAGCCTATAAAACAGGATATTCAGATTTAATGCAGTCCTTTAGGTTTGAGTTGGAGAGCGCACAATGATCCTATAAAGACATCGCTTCCAAAAAATATAATAGATCACAATTCAATTTCTCTATATGAATCCTAAAAGTCTTTTTGGCTACAGCTGTCACTCTCATATTCCTCAGTTTTGAAATAACATGCATGAGGAAGAGGAAGAGGAAGAGGAGTGTTGCTGTTTGATGTGTATCTCGTGCTTTTTTGACGTGGAACCAGGAGACTCGATGAGTCCGTGGACTCGTTCCTGCTGAGAGTGAAAGCTTTCTTTTTTTCTGCGTGGGAGAGTTGGTCTCTTGTCTCTCCGAGCGCCCCTTCCTTTCCTCACCCCACGTCCCTCCTCTCCTTCACTCTCCCTTTTTTCTCTCCCGACGCACTGGCTTAGAAACGAGGAGTAAGTCCCTCTGTTTCAAGAGGTTTGGAATTAGTTTGTCTCCTAGCAACAACCCGTACAATACAACATGGTTTTGTGTGAGACAGAGACACAGTGTGAGAGTGATGTGTGCGTAAGAAGTGTGAGAGACTTTGGGAACGGGTTGATCTGCGAGTGTGTGTGCGTGTGCATGTGTGTGTGTGTGTGTGTGTGTGTGTGCCCATGCATTAATCAGCTGAGCACACTTTTTCCACTGTCGTACATGTTCGGTGGGTTTACTCTCATGTGGAAACCTGTTCCACTCCACGCGTTGTCTCAATCCTCTCTCTTTCGTCTTCCTCCGTCCTCCAAACACACACACACACACACATTCTTCATTCACAGCGGACAGCACTTCCTCCCCGGGTTGACGTTACATAAGCGCAAAGAAGCTGAATGGAAACTGGTGATAAGCTGGGTGTTTTATCACGAGGACAGAGGCAGTGACCATGAGAGAGTCTGGGTGGGACACGCTGTCCGTGGGTGTAGAAATGGGGAGGGAGAACATCCTCTAAACACCCACCACCTCCACCTCCACCACCACCACCCACACGGGCCACCATGATGTCACCAAACCGAGCTAAAATGTAGGTCACAACCTGGAAAACCTCCCCCAATGGAACCAAAATTAAAACTTGATTGGGACAAACGTAGACAGATGTGACAATACAGGCTGGTCTCGTACACCGTTCGTAAGTTATACCTACAAAAAGTAATGCACTGTAATCTGTGTATATCCCACAAAATCAATTAGTGTGTAATTCACGTAATCGTGAAACACAAAGTATAAAGAGCAGCAAACGCTGCGTAGGGAGGAGGTTGAGGTGGAGTGGTGGGTCAAAAAACACCGGACTTTCGCCCAGGAGACCAGCATTAGTGTCCCATGGGAAAGCGGAAGTCAATATTTTCTTATTTTTCACGTATGTTACATTCTTAAGTAACACCACTTCCTGAGTTATTTTAAGACAACCCATGATCTTTTCCTAAACCTAACTAAGTAGTTTTTGTTGTTTTAACCTAACTAGTTTTGTTGCCTAATCCCAACCAAGTCGATCTTTTCCTAAACCTAACTAAGTAGTTTTGTTGCCTAAATTTAACCAAGTCAATCTTTTCCTAAACCTAACTAGTTTTGTTGCCTAAACCTAACCAAGTCAATCTTTTCCTAAACCACTCTAAGTAGTTTTGTTTCCTAAACCTAACCAAGTCAATCTTTCCCTAAACCTAACTAGTTTTGTTGCCTAAACCTAACCAAGTCAATATTTTCCTAAACCTAACTAAGTAGTTTTGTTGCCTAAATTTAACCAAGTCAATCTTTTCCTAAACCTAACTAGTTTTGTTGCCTAAACCTAACCAAGTCAATCTTTTCCTAAACCACTCTAAGTAGTTTTGTTTCCTAAACCTAACCAAGTCAATCTTTCCCTAAACCTAACTAGTTTTGTTGCCTAAACCTAACCAAGTCAATATTTTCCTAAACCTAACTAAGTAGTTTTGTTGCCTAAATTTAACCAAGTCAATCTTTTCCTAAACCTAACTAGTTTTGTTGCCTAAACCTAACCAAGTCAATCTTTTCCTAAACCACTCTAAGTAGTTTTGTTTCCTAAACCTAACCAAGTCAATCTTTCCCTAAACCTAACTAGTTTTGTTGCCTAAACCTAACCAAGTCAATATTTTCCTAAACCTAACTAAGTAGTTTTGTTGCCTAAATTTAACCAAGTCAATCTTTTCCTAAACCTAACTAGTTTTGTTGCCTAAACCTAACCAAGTCAATCTTTTCCTAAACCACTCTAAGTAGTTTTGTTTCCTAAACCTAACCAAGTCAATCTTTCCCTAAACCTAACTAGTTTTGTTGCCTAAACCTAACCAAGTCAATATTTTCCTAAACCTAACTAAGTAGTTTTGTTGCCTAAATTTAACCAAGTCAATCTTTTCCTAAACCTAACTAGTTTTGTTGCCTAAACCTAACCAAGTCAATCTTTTCCTAAACCACTCTAAGTAGTTTTGTTTCCTAAACCTAACCAAGTCAATCTTTCCCTAAACCTAACTAGTTTTGTTGCCTAAACCTAACCAAGTCAATATTTTCCTAAACCTAACTAAGTAGTTTTGTTGCCTAAATTTAACCAAGTCAATCTTTTCCTAAACCTAACTAGTTTTGTTGCCTAAACCTAACCAAGTCAATATTTTCCTAAACCTAACTAAGTAGTTTTGTTGCCTAAATTTAACCAAGTCAATCTTTTCCTAAACCTAACTAAGTAGTTTTGTTGACTAAACCTAACCAAGTCAATCTTTTCCTAAACCTAACTAGTTGGGTTGCTTAATCTTAAGCAAGTCGATCTTTTCCTAAACCTAACTAAGTGGTTTTGTTGCCTAAACCTAACCAAGTCAATCTTTTCCTACACCTAACTAAGTAGTTTTGTTGCCTAATCCTAACCAAGTCAATCTTTTCCTAAACCTAACTAAGTAGTTTTGTTGCCTAATCCTAACCAAGTCAATATTTTCCTAAACTTAACTGAGTAGTTTTGTTGCCTAAACCTAAGGATGTTGTTTCCTGTGGAGACGAAAGTTTATTTTGAAAAGACAGTATGCACGTAGCGAGCGGAAATTGACACGCGTTGCTGGACATTCGAAGGAAAGCGAACGAAAAAGATGGAATAACTTTTTCGTAAGATAGACGAACCGTTGCATGAGAACACGTTGAATAATGACAATATACCGTATAAGTAACTTATTTTCGGTTCAGACCTCTGAGTAATAATCACTTCCTCCTTCCTTACTGCTCCCAGATGTAGCTGAAGGCTTTTTTTTGTACTGGAAAGGAATGGGTTAAGTCGCCATAGCTGGAACTGTGAAATCTGAGAAGTGACGGGAGAGGGAGAAGGAAGGGGAAATTTCTGGGGACCAAAGAAATAGAGGAAGAGCGCTACCAGAGCGCTACCCTTTGCCCTCCTCCTCTCTGACAGCTCTTTGCCTCTCTGCCGCTAGCTTTCTTCTCCTTTCTGTTTTCTCTGTTTTTGAGTGGCAGCCACCTCTTCTTCTGGGGTTCGCACAGCTCGTCCAAGCTCGTAAGTACCTTTAAGAGTCGACATCATGCGCGACATTACACCTGTGACAGCGTGTGTTTGCTGTCTCTGCCGGGGGGGGGACTCTTTTCACGGTTACACCGCTCCAGACTAGGTTCTTTCCCTCTCGGTGTTAAAGCTCAGCAGTAAGCGTTTCCCACTTCCTGTGCAGCGCTGAATCAGCCTCCAAGAATGTACGAGCACTGACTCACACTTCCTCCTGGATATGACAGAGCTTCCTCTCCACCGCCAACTGATTTAGCCTCCCTCCCTCCACCCATCTTCCTTTCACTCCCACCTCCACCACCACCACCACCCCCCAACCACCCAACCTCCTTCCTCTGACAGTTTAAGGTTGGAGTGGAATAAGTGACTCCCGGTTCGGCGTGCATGTATGTTTGCTGAAAGGCAGAACATTGACCGACTGCAGCAGGGCACCGAGGAGGGATAAGTCACTCGTCTCAGTCATCAAGCATCTGAGTCATTTGAATTTAATTTGTCCCGTCTATATTTAGATGCTTCAGTCTGGCCTTATGATCATTCATTGGAGCAGAACAGATGGGTCTCTGTTGCACGGCTCGAGCTAACAACAGGTCCACCATTAGCGTCTCCTGGGCAGGTGAACTGCAGTTCAACTCTTAATAAAACAATTAACTGAAAGCACGGTAAAGTATGGAGGATTATCAGCGACAGATTGATCAAATTATAAAACAATTCAATAATTTATTACATTATATTGCACATTTAACTTAACCTGTGGTGATGTCAAACCATGCAGATTGGATTATTTGTCGCAGGTTTTGAGACATCTGCATGTGAGCTTTCTAGCACTGCAGTGAAGGTGAAAATAATTAGATTAGATTTGTTCTCATAGCACTGAAAAATCTAATTTTTAGAGAATTCAACAGCTCCTTTACAGAAATCGTGTTCACTTTACTCTGTAATCTACGACGGCGTATTAGGGCCATAGTAGGTAAAACAAAAAATACTAATTACAGAGCTGGGGGAGGGGAGTAATATTGCGAGAAAAAATTGGATATTCTCTAAGATTAAAGTGGCAAATTTACAAGAAAAAAATACAAATTTTGCGAGTTTATGAAGTCATAAATTTACAAGAAAATAACTCTGATAGTCTCTGAGACTAAAGTGGCAGGTTTACGAGAAAAAAGTCAGAAATTTGCAAGAAAAAAAATATATTCTCTGAGATTTAAGTGGCAAATTTATAAGAAAAAACTCTGATATTCTCTGACATCAGAGTGGCAAATTTATGAGAAAAAAAAATCTGAAATTTGTGGGATTATAAAATCGTAAATTAACGAGAAAAAAAATTGTATTCTCTGAGATTAAAGGGGCAAATTTATGAGAAAAAAACACAAATTTGCAGGATTATAAAGTCCTAAATCTACAAGAAAAAAAACTCAGAGTGCAATCTCAGAAAAGTTTTTTTCTCTGTTAATGTTAGTGCTCCCCCGGCTATGTAATTTATTTATTTTTTTTACCTACAATGGCCTTAATACGCCATCGTATTAATCCATAAAACAGACTGTGGAAAGTTTTTGTATGTACTATTTTGTAAAAAATATGAACCCAGCATATTAGTTTTTGAAGGATATTAGTTTTTGAAGGACACAAATCTTTTAAATATCCCTTTTCAATGCTTCACCTCCATTGTGTTGGGGCATCAGCAAAAGTCTCAGAGACGAATTTCTCAAAACTTCCTTGAATAAAACCAAAACTATCTGCAGACTAAAGAAATGCTTCATGCCATGGGGTGCAACAGGAGCTCTCATGTGTGAGCCCTTGAAACAGAATTGCTGGATGAAAAAGAAAATTGGGAAGATTTGAAAAAAAAAGATTTGAGAATCGCTACGCTTCCGCAACGATCAGCTTTAACCACTGTAGCGCAGTGCAGAGCGGTGGCCGTGAGTTAGCCAGTGGTGCTCGCTCATATGCACTACCATGCACTAAAAGCATGCACAGCCGGCTCAGAGAAGCTCTGATTACAACACACACAGAGGGAGAGAGACTTCATTCTCTGCTCAGGTAGACATTACTCCTCTATATCTTTACATAGACAAGAGTTGCTGCTGTATTAATGCTCTGAATATCGTATAAAGAACTTTTAAATATTACTCAAGTAGAGGTCAACATGCACCGATGTGACACTAACCATCTCAACAAGTTCAACCAAACCGTCCCTTTGCAATTCAATGATGTTCTGCAAAGCGGTCATAACCTTTTCAGTGACTTTGACGTTCAATGGAAAAGAGTTTCCGAACAGATTTATATGGAATATATCCAACCTGATATCACACTAAAGCGTGTGATAGACCTGCCTGTCCACCAGAGGAAAGCCTGTCAGTGTCACGTTTCGCATCGCTGAGGTGCGACTATTACACAAGTGTATGAAAGTGCAGTACCAGCAGGGGGCAACAAAAACACTCACTTAGGTTTAGGAAAAACTTAATTGTGCTTAAAGTATGCAAACCAATTAAAATAATGTAACATAAGTACGGAAAACACGTCACAAACACGCACAAAACACTGGTCTCGATCACCGGTCTTTGGGTTGAAAGCCCTGTGTTTGTTGGACCCGTCTACTTCCCGACCCACTCGCCATAAGCGGTCTTTCTCACTTTTTATTCTACGTCACTAGCTCTGAGCGTAGCATATTACATTGCAGTCAGTACTGACTACATGGCGTACAAATGACACGCCAAAGGCAAGAACGGCGTTCTTATTGCACGTTTTTGCCTTGCATGCCTTTTCATGCGACCGGGCTGATCTACCATAGAGACATGAGAGTGGTGTCATCATCTCATCCAACACTCAACAAAAGAGAAAGAAAAGAAAAATCTCTTGAAGTAAAAACAGAATTACAAAAAATAAAAATACACGCAGGAGGTTTGTCTGCCTTATAATACAAGCTGAAACACATCTATTATACTATAAACTACCTGTGAAGAGTCCCTTCAGTGTGTATGCAGACAGCAGATACAATAGGACTCTCTCTGCTACCTTTTACCTCCCACCTGTAAAAGTAGGCCATTCTCCGACTACTCAAGTGTGAAGCGGAGGTCTTTTTCTCTGAGCACAGTGGAAAGTTTACCTTGTGACCAAGGTGTGCTGCTGTGCTGATTATGCAAACATCCCACAGCCAGCAGCAGCCTGTACACACACCCACCCACACGCATGCATGCATGCATTCACCTGACTCATACATGACGTCACGT
>CAKAKQ010026753.1:0-11036 GCA_916700675.1 Helicolenus avius
GTGTAGCTGTGTCACGCCCTCGCCATCAAGGCAAGCAAGGCCTGTCGTGCTTGCAATAAATTAAATGTGACACAGATGGGTGGAGTAGCTTCCCCCTTTGATCCAAGCGGCGCAACAGAAGGACAGACCCTGACCAACACATGTCAGACAAAACTGTTGGGCACCACCAAAGATGGCTTTATGGTCCCATTGGATGTAGGCCAGGGGGTGAAAACATAGAGGGAGTCAGACATAATTCACAGAAACGGAACCATGGACAGAAACACAGCTGAATTTGAGTCACAGATTCTATGATGGGAACAAAAGTGTGTGATAAAATGTGTGATAGTGATACAATACATCATTGTGCTGAAAGCTACATGCGCACTAAGTTCTGAATAAATCATTTCTGCAAGTGTGAACTTCTGTCTCGTTGCCTGTCAAGCTGGATCTCCTCTCCAGATGTAGCTGGAAGGTGACAGTCTGAGTCAGAGCTGAACAATGTGCTCCAATCAGAATGCACTCAGCCTCATTGTTTGGCAGATATGTCACTCAAACAAGAGCAGACAGCAGCGTTACGTCGCTAAGCGTTCAGAATTATCTGATGTACAACAACATAGTGAACACGATTATCGACGCTCGAACTGAGTGGCAGTTGCTTTCTCATCTTTTTTTTTTTTTTGCTTTTGAAAAGACATTTTGTAAGTGTCAAATTTGCTGGAACAGCCTACGTACGTACAGTATATGAATTCATTTATTGCCTCTCTCAGTATTAGCTGAGTATTTTTCTGGGGTCACAAGTGGGTAGTGTGAGTCTGACCAGATATGGATCAAAGAAAGAGCAGTGATGTAGAGCTGACACAAACACAAAGACATTTAGATTTATAAACGGTGGGGGTTATTTCTGATAGGGTGAAGGAAGTGTTTATGCTATGAAGGAGAGCAGTGTCAATCATCTCTTGACCAGACAACTTGAGATTATGGCTGTCCCAAGCAAAAGCCAATGAGCTTTTGCTTGGGACAATGCCTTGCCACAATGACAATGCCTTGCCACAATGAGCAGAACACATTTGTAGGCTATTGGCTAAATGAGAATGAGAATGTGAGAATTATATACATAAATGTATATAATGAGGCTAGGGCTGCAACTGACGATTATTTTCAATGTCATTTATTTTTTTTCTATTAACCAATTAGTTGTTTGCTCTATAAAATGTCAGAAAATGGTGAAAAGTGTCAATCAGCGTTTCCCAAAGCCCGAGATGACGTCCTCAAATGTCTTGTTTTGTCCATAACTGAAATATGTTCAGTTTGCTGTCATAGAGGAGTAAAGAAACCAGAACATTTTCACATTTAAGAAGCTTGAATCAGAGAATTTTGTCTTTTTTTCTTTAAAAATTACTCAAACCGATTAGTCGATTATCGTTATAGTTGGCGATTATTTTAATAGTTGACAACCAATCAATTAATCACATAATCGTTGCAGCTCTAATTGAGGCTTATAGGCTTATAATAATTCCACAATTCTATAGTCTATCCATCTTTCTAAGGATGCATCGATACCAATGCCGGATCAGATACCGGGCCAATACTGACTCAAATAGCTGGATCGGGTATCAGTGACATTGGGGCCGATCTTTTCAGTTCTTTGTTTTACATACCCATATACATTATATACTGGGATTTTAATTCCCGTTTAGATTTTGACCAATTTGTTGCTGCATTACCAGGGTTTAAACTTGAATTGTAATTCCTCTTAATTTTTCTACCAAGTTGCTGTTGTACCATTTAGTATTTTAATAATAAGTAACAATTCAATACATTTATATCTATGCATTTATTCGTTACATTTGGTTTTACAAAGTTAAGAAAGCAATGTTTAAGTCGAACCTGATGTTGCCTCACACATGATGAATGATGTCACCACACAGTAAGGCACAAAGCTTATTAATTAAACACTAGTATGGGATCGGTACTCGGTATCGGCCGACACCCAAAGCCCAGGTTTCGCTATCGGGACTGAAAAAGTCAGATCAGTGCATCCCTACATCTTACTCTATTTGATTGCTCTTTTCATCTTTCTTATTTGGGAAACCGGTCACCTTGGATCACAAGGCTTTGTAAAACATGACTCAAACACACGTTGACTATATTGAACTCACTTTGAGTGACACAGTAAGCCCCTGATCCCTGTTGTGTTCGTTTTCATTTTTGCTTTGACTGAAAGTAAAAAAAAGCAGCTTATTATTTATGCCTCAGCTGTAAGATAGATGTGCTGTTGTATGTTGAATGGCATTATGGTGCAACACAATGAACGCCTTACTATGCAGGTGACAAAGGTACTTTGAGTTCTATTGAAATGACTTCATGACCACACCAGTGGGTGGTTATGGGAGAGCGACCTTAAGGGCGTCCTAAGCGAAAGGTCTTTGGGCAGGTGGGGTGATATTTCACTTCTTGTCAAAGGGCCCGGAATGGATTACACCTGCTGTTATGTTAATAATAGGAATTAATTCTCATTTAAATTCATATTGATAATTGGGCCCATGTTGTGAATTAATTCACACTTGCATTCATTAACAAAATGATATTACACAAACTTCCAGACAGACAGGAGACAGGTCGTCTATGAATTAGGCTAAATCAGTCTATTGATATTAAAATGGCTGGTTTGATTGTAAGGTGACACATGTATCTAAAAATGAATGTGCCCTAATGGCACACTCAGGGCTATTTGTAATGCTCAAGACTTGAAATATAATAGTTAATATGAGATATAATACCGCGGTTGCTTCTAAATTGGGTGGAGGGTGAAGGAAAATCATTTTGCTACCACCCTAATGTCTTTGGATATAATAGTCTATTAGGCTCCTGCTTTATAGCATGGGTACTGCAGTACTTACACCAAACTGTCTCCAACCAGCCTAGGTTATTCAGGCTTGGAAACCTAATGAGAACAATGACCTTGTGTTCCATTTGGACGGGTGGAACGTCTATCTCTGCACACCCACCCCCAGCCACCACACCCTACCCTCTACAGACATCCATCTTTAAGAATTTCCTCCTTTCCTCATTCATTTTCTTCTCCTTTTTTTATTCCCACCGTTATGTTTAGTCATCCTTTCAACTCTTTTTCTATCTCCCTTTGTCTCTCTCTCTTTCCTCCTCTCCGTATTGCATTGGGCTCTGCACAGGCATCCTAAATACAATTACAGTCCACAGCTGAATGGAGAGGAAGGGTCCTCTGGGATCCCTAGAAACAGGAAATGGTCAGGAGGGTTGGACTGAGGAGGGAACAGCAAATCCCTAATTCAATTGGCTGAACCTTGGCAACAAGCCCCTGGCGACTCTTACTGTGGAATCAGTGGAATCAAACAATGCGGCTCAAACCGCAAGAGGGATTTTCATCCACACCAGCAAACACGCACTCACAAATTGACACAAATGCATCTCATTTTACCTTTCCCTAGCAGTAGGTTTCTCCCTGTTTCCTCCCTTCGTATTCCCATACCTCTTCCTTTATAGGTTGAACAATACTTAATATTGGCCACCAAGTAATAATGATTTAATTGAAGATTCCCCACATGTTGTTTTATGCTGTTAAGATAACTGGGAAGGAGATCAATAGCTATTTTATACGTCCGCAATGATGACCTCCAACCCAGGGTTTATGGGTTAGAATTGATTACTGAGGAGCTGCATGGCACTTCTGTACACACTCACAAATATACAGACAGGAGTGTGTGTGGACTGAGAATAAGAAAATCAATCTGTAACGGCACTAAATCTTTTAATCCACACTGTGGGTGTCCATTTGCAACCCAGAGAAAAGGCCAGTCAGCATGCGTGCACAGAAGCATTAATAACTAATGTCTTGTGGCGTGGATGTAGAAGTGACTATAAGAAAATCTCAGTTGTGTCACATTATAAATAATTGGTGTTCTTCTTTGGAAAGTACAGTTTCTCCCTCTAAATGCTCCCTCAGCTGATAACTTTGAGAGCACTGTAGCCCAAGGCCGTAATTATAATATATATTAAGAAATATTCAAATATGCTCAAAATGCCCCAATATATATTGATGAATATATAAATGAATAAAAAAATTGCTCCGCTACGACAAGCAATCCACACACCGCCGTCCAAAATAATCATGGGCTAATGTAATAATAATCATGAATAAACTTAACAAATTGTCATTATTATTACTACCAGTTCTAGTATTATGCTGTACTGGTGCTGTTGGCTGCTGTGGATGTAGGTACAATCAATGTCAAATACTGTACTGTCTCTCCACTGCATTACTTTCAAATTGTAGTAAAAAGTGGAAAACTAGAATGTAATATGAGTAGCCTATGGCGTAAGCTATATCACTGTCAATTGTGATGATAAAATGATAAATCTTTGAATGGTTATCATCTCACAATGTTATGAAGAAAGGTAGTTGTCGATACCAATACCAGTGAAATTCCAAGATTCTCGATACCAATTTGATAACACAGTAAAAAACAAAAGTAAAACAATAAATCCCATGAAGCCTACTTCAACATACACTCCTTTATTACTGTTGGCATACTGGTTTTTGTTAGGAAATTAAACATGTCATAATTCCCTCTCTATTATCTATTTAATATTGCTGTGAAAACATCTCATTCAAACGACTGGATTTATTCAAGTTTCTCGCCAAAAACTACATTTGACAAGAATACATTTGAACACATCGTGATAACGTTAGAATTTACCTTCACCTAATACTCATTTTTACTGAATAGAGCCTGAACGCACTACAATGTATGGCACTTCCCGTGTTGAAATCGGCAGAACGTAGCCGCTAAGCAGCTGAGTCCCGAACAGAGCTAACAGCTAACGTTAACTAGCTCTCGTCCTTCCGATTTTAAACAGATTAGTTGTTCCAGTGTAGCATTTTCGGGGGAAAAATAAGATCGATAGTGAGTTTACTTCATTACAAACATATTTTCTAGCGACGACGGGACGACGTTATTCTCAAGAGTACCGTCATGTTTTCTGAATTTTTGCATTGATTTGGTACTCGTTTACAACGCGTAGTGGGAGTTACTTTTGTGTTACAGTACAGTTTAGTGTCATCATCGTTCATATTCATAAATCTTTATGATTAAATTGTTAACTAGGGCACAACAATTGTTTACGAGAGCAAAACGTTTTTGTATATCTAGCCTCTTATTATTTTATTTTCAAAGTGCACCAGATTGACGCATTTAACTTTAAAATGTACAAAATATTCAGACAGAGCGAGAGAGCAGACAGGCAGGTTGAGATGAAGGTAAAGGAGAGGAAGTAGAGGAGTTCATCCCATGTGTTAGCAATTTTTCAAATATTTTAGAATAGCAAGAAATTAGTTTTCAAATTTTATTTTTTTTCCCCCAAATGACGACTCCATGGCTACGGCCTTGCTGTAACCCAAAAGGGTTTTGAAATAAGAACTGCCAATGCCATTATCTCTAACCGCGATTACAAATGCCATCATGATGCAATCATAACCCTAACCTTTCATTAATGTCATGTGGCTGTAGCCAGTGACCTGAAGATAATACACTGAAGTCATCAGTCAGCTTTTACAAATGACCGTAAGGATTTGGAACTCTGTTTCACACATGAATCGCTAGAATTTGCTTTTTTGTTCACCTATTTGCAAAATGTTTTTCTTTACTAAGTATATTTCCAATGTATTCAGTCATTCAGTAATGACTTTAGAAATATACACACAATGTGGACCTGTTTTGCCTGGACTGACGATAGATTCACGATATAGAAGCTGCACAGGAAGCTGTCCTCCACTCTTATAAAATGCGTAAAAATAACCTGAAATATCAGTTTATTTATTGCATCATATTGTGTTCTTTTCTCCCCCCGTCCTTCAGCTCTGCATCTTTTGCCTCTTCCTCCTCTCACTTCCTCCCACTCTCCTACAGTAAGCCTCCACTCTAAGATGTGGTCGCCTCTGTTGCTCTAATGCTTGTGTGAATAGCAGTATTAGGCCCCATACCCCTGATAATTGGAACAAAGTGGGGGATCGATGCAGAGGGCACACACATACACACACATGCGCAACAATATAAACAATCACATTTCCACACAAACACACACCGGTGCGATTCGCATACACACCGTGGGCCTGAGCGCTGGAATCAATACAACTCAGAGGCAGGATTTTCCTCTGCATTTACAATGCACGCTCCAGACAATCCTGCACTGAACATTTTGTGCAACGGGTACAAAAAACAACAGAAATGTTTGAGGTTGTTTGTTGTCGGTTGTTTCTTTCGTATGGTCTCATGAGGTCTCCTTTATCTCTGGCCGCTAACTTGCAGCTAACCAGGGAAGCTAACCACCAGTCAGAAAACACAAGAACACTGAAAGCTGTTTGTTTCTGTGTATTTTCTTGACTGAGATGTATTGAATGTTTTGAAACCTGACCAACAAATCCTCACCATCCGGCTGGCAAAGCTTAGTGCTTACCTGATATGTTAACGCTAGGGCTGTAAAAGTTAAAGTTAAGCGCTAATTTGTTTTAACGCCACTAATTTCTTTAGCGCGTTAGCACAATTTAAGATGTTTTGGTTGTAGCGGGCTCAGTTTTGGAGCTAGAGTGAAGATACTGGTATCATATGAAACTAGAAAAAAACGAAGAAATCTATTGGTACCGTGCCATACTAGCTGCGAAGGAGGCTAAATAACGTTCCAAACTTAAGCTAAATTTTGGTGAGGAAAAACGGCCATTTTCAAAGGGGTCTCTTGAACTCTGACCTCAAGATATGTGAATGAAAATGGGTTCTATGGGTACCCACGAGCCTCCCCTTTTCAGACATGCCTACTTTATGATAATCACATGCAGTTTGGTCAAGTCATAGTCAAGTCAGCACACTGACACACTGACAGCTGTTGTTGCCTGTTGGGCTGCATTGCGTTTGCCATGTTATGATTAAAGCATATTGTTTTATGCTAAATGCAGTACCTACCTGACATATTTGTCACTGTTTTGTGTTGTTAGTTGATTTCCAATAATAAATATATACATACATTTGCATAAAGCAAGCATATTTGCCCGCTTCCATGTTGACAAGAGTATTTAATACTTGACAAATCTCCCTTTAAGGTACATTTTGTACAGATAAATAATGTGTGATTAATTTGCGATTAATCACAATTAACTATGGATTCAATATTTTATTCGATTGACAGCCCTCCTTAACACATATCTACTTCTGATGTGCTACAGCATGCATGTGTGTACCAGAATCTGGCATTAAAACACCAAACAATGTCAGTTGTCAGTGACAGACAGAAATGGGCTGAGGGATCATGAGTCTGTCTCTCCTTGTATAAATGCCTGTCCACATTCATGTGCATGTGCCTGCATTTGGCATGCTTGGATGCACATGCACGTGTGTATTCCACAAAATAAATGTCTTGTCTTTTACGTAGTTTCTCCTGGGGAAGGAAAGAGCAGCCAAGTGAGACTAACAGGCGGGTCTAAGTGGAAGTGTGCTGATGTAGGACGTACTACATCCTATTAAAGAAGGAAAGACATTTCATCATGGCCTCCAGTTGTCCTTCTTTCAGGACAACAGCACTATAAATGTCTGGCAGACAGTCAGTGTTTGTCCCTCCACAGGTAGCCTATTTGTCTGTGGAGAACCACAATGACTTTTGTTCTCCCTGAAATGTGTGAAAGCCATATTAAACAACAGGGATTATATATAATTTCAATGAATCCAAACAAAACGGTTAATGTCAGTCAAATTTAACCTTCAAAAAGACCTCCATTTAAGTGAGTAAAACTAAAAAGATCCATGCTCAGCTACTTGATGTTTCAGTTGGTTGTCAATCTGTTAAAATGGACCTTTCCCACAGGGTGCAGGCTAAGTGAAGAAGACTGAGAAAGAAGAAAGGCAAACAAAAGACATTGACTTTGTGTAATTGATTTCTTGGAAGTTGACTTTTTTTTCAAGTTGATACTCTTAGAGAGGAAATATTATCCCATCAGTTAACAGTTAAATCAAATTGTCAGCTGCTGGCAAAATGTATCTGGATTCAATAACATATTGTTACCGGCATTGGCGTACTTCTTAAATTACTTAAATTTAATTTTCATTTGCTTTAGTTTTAAAAGATGGAACCAGAACAGAGGCCAGCAGTGAACTGGGGGTTTCGTGTTTTAAACTTCGGTATCAACAGCCTTAACCGTCTTAAATTGTAATTTCAGTGTCACTAATGCAAACATCACTGAATGATCCTTGAATCTCCCTTAAATGTCCCTCACATCAAATTAAATTAAATCTTAATTTGACACTAGTGTCAAAAACAAAGAAATATAAAAATTCCACAATGCCAAAAAATTCAAAATAGTTTCCCTCATGCTAACAGATGTAACTATATGTGTCCATTTAAGTTATTGTTAAGCCATTTAACTAAATCAATCTAAATTTGCAAACAATTACATATTTAATTTTTTTTGTCATACTGAAAAGGTACTTGTAATTCCATAGTTGTTTATAGTCTTTTACAATAAAACTGTCATCATTATGCATCGAAAGCATCCTGAATATTCTCAGTTTGTCTTCTGCTTTTCGTGTTTTCCACCATGAGAGAAATGTCAAAAACTTTTTATCATGTTTCTATTTCACAGCTCATTTAGCCAAAGACTGACCATGTGCGCAATTTGCTCTGCCCTTTGTTTCCTCGGTATTATAAAGCCATTTGGCTATTTCCAAGACAATTTAGAGAAGTGCAGGAAAATGTCAACAAAAATCAGACATTTAACCACATTAAACACATTAAACACATGATTTCCTGCCTATTTTCCTGACTTCAAAACATCCGTTTAGGCTCGCAGGTAAACAGCCCAAGTGCACTTATCTCAGGTCAGATGTTTTATGCTCACCTGAGTTCCATTCAACAGCAGCAAACACGGCATATATTAAAGGGCCTTTAATCCGAACAGTTCTGAATCTTTATAACATAGGTTTTAGCAGCTGCTGGTGTAAATATTAATAATCATGTCTGCTTCTGATTTTTTGCTCAAAGCAAAACTCTGCCCTCCCACATTATCACACAAAGCCTGGAATATTGTGATTGTGTTAACAGCATTTATGTATATGAATAAAACCAAAGAGAAGATATGTGAGTTTAGTAGTTCACAGTATTTGTCTGTTTGTGTCAGGTCTTCATCACTGATAATTGAAACAGACTTCCATTATTTATAGCTGAAATTAGAATTTTCCTCCCTTTCGCGCACAATTACTCTTTATTTTATTTGACACCACAGGCGTCACGAGGTATCAAAACGTATCTGCACGATCATCACATCTGCACAAAGGCCTTGTTCATCTTATCACACACTCACACACAGCGTCGCATATTAACACATGTGATTTAAGTAATTATCAGCCTGATTAAAGCCTTGTGATATTAGCATGTGTCCTATCAAATCCAACACTATTCTATAGTTTCTATATTCTACTATTCTGATATGGGAGTGAAAAGAAGGAGTGATTCATACTATGTATGAAATAATGAAACAAATATACATTAATCCTTTTTCTTCTCCCTAATATCTCGATTAAGCTAATCCGACTGCTTTTTATTGTTTTAAGTCCATAAAACTGGGAGGGAGAGGCTGATCTCTTGCCTTCAGCAGGAAGAGCGTTATTATCTGATCATATTAGGATATACAGAAAGACCTAAAAGTTCTGGAAAGTTGGGAGAAAAGCCTGCAAGGAGTAATCGTTGTTATTGACCTGAAATGATGGGAACTAAAAATAGTGAGCTAAAATAAGAACAAAGTGGAGGGAAAATGGAAAACTGGAGCAAGATTGTGTTTGTGTACTTGGGCAGTGTTAGCAGGAGAGTCACAAAGTGCCAAGACTGTTGAAGGGTAAAGACAATGAGATGTCCGTACATTGTAGTTCTAATGGATGATACAGAAGATGATATATATATATATATATATATTCTGAATTTAGTCTTTCTTCTGAAACTGTAAATTCCCCTGTAAAATCTTGATATTCATTTTAATTGTTATATACTGTACAGTACACTGCAATTGTTTATTTCATATTAGAACCTAATATCTAAAATGGGCATTTTCAAGTCAACTTCTCCATTTCTGAGCTATAATATGAATAAAATTACATCAAGATTAAACTTAAGAAAAGTATCCTCATCAAGACAGACTTACAGCAAATAAATGTGTTGAATGTGTACAAGAATCACGGAAGAAACATAACTATTAAATAAAAAAAAGACCCAAAAAGTAAGATATGAATACGTGAAGAAACTTTGCAGGTTGAAGTAAATCAAAGGATATGAGGAACCGGAGAAATAATATATTGCAGAACATGATTCAAGTGGGGGCAGGATAACATATTTCCTGGAGACTTTCATTTTATTTTACGATGAACGACAGGAATTGCCTTGGAGGCACTGTTGGAGCTGAAGAAATTACTTCAAGAGCCTAGAGTGAAGGTGGCTGCACTATTAGGTGGGAGACAAATAACAAGACCTGGGCAGTCAGTGTCCCTATGTGTGTCAGTGGAAGTTGTGGAGAGCACACCAAAAGTTGCTTGTGGAGGATTTGTGGTGGAGTTTGGTCTGGAGTCCCTGTGATGTCAACAGTGACTGGATTGTATTTGGCAGTGGAAAGGTGAAGCGCAGCCTTGTTAAAGTTGAGCTTGAGGTGGAGGCGAAATGTGTCAGATAGATGTCAGCCAGACAAGCCAAAGCCTCAGCCTGAGTGTCAGAAAATGGAGAATTTAGTGTTGTTGGAATAGCAGTGGGAGATGTTTTTGAGGAGAAATGATGCAGCCAATGAATTTCATGTGGAGGCAAAATAGGATGGTGCCCGGGACAGAGACCTCAGGAACGTCACAAGGAATACAGTCAGGAAAAGCTCATGTTCCTATCTTCCATGCTGTGAGCAGAGTGCAGCAGCACGTCGGCCACTATCAATACTGGCATCCATACCGGGTGAGTGCAGCAGCACGTCAGGCCACCGTATTGTAGTCCTGCAGCTCCGCCAT
>CAKAKQ010026757.1:0-20369 GCA_916700675.1 Helicolenus avius
CTGTGATTCACAGAATTCCACATAAACCACACACAGAAATGCCTCAGCCACATACACTGTGTAAAAGCAGATACGCGAAAATATGTGCACAGACACATAGACATATTGTGACACATCCACACGCTCACCTTTAGATTAATCTCACCTTGCCGAGCAAGCCGATATAGCTACATATCAGTCCAGTTTGAAAAAGGCTCCTGCAGGCAATTTTCTCCTAATCTGAGGATTTCCATTCTGAGCTGAAAACCTCTTTTCACCGGGGGATATGCAGCAACAACCCCAACCATCCCCCACCCGCATGAAATTTAACATCGCCAAAGCAAAAAAACAGCAGCGAATAACAACACTGTGTGACATTTTCGGAATCCGTGAAATTGAACAGACTAAATAAAGACTGTATTCACTTTCTGCTTTCGCTTCTCTTGTTCCGCAGCTTATCTGCTGCTTTTTCTGTATCAAAAGGTAGGAAATACGATCAAGATGCTCTTTGGAAGACGGCTCTCAATTCACACAGACTCTCATACACTGTTGAGAGGACGTTATTAGTGGAACAACATGGTTATGTTCACCTTTGCTCATACACACTTATAAACAAGACATACAGATATACTGCCGATACTAGCGACTCACGCGACTAACGACTCACAGGACTTACGAGACTTACGGGACTGACGATACTAGCAACTCACAGGACTGACGATAGTAACGACTCACACGACTAAGGACTCACGGGACTGACGATACTAACGACTCACGTGACTAACAACTCACAGGACTTACGAGACTTACAGGACTGACGATACTAACGACTCACTTGACTAATGACTCACGGGACTCACGGGACTTACGAGACTTACGGGACTGACGATACTAACAACTCATATGACTCACGGGGGCTGACGATACTAACAACTCACAGGACTGACGATAGTAACGACTCACACGACTAAGGACTCACGGGACTGACGATACTAATGACTCACGTGACTAACGACTCACAGGACTTACGAGACTTACAGGACTGACGATACTAACGACTCACTTGACTAATGACTCACGGGACTTACGAGACTTACGGGACTGACAATACTAACGACTCATATGACTCACGGGGCTGACGATACCGGCGAGTCACGTGACGTCAGTTTCTGATGTCGAGGGGCGCTGCCCAATTTGCGGTATTTGACGAGTTGGGAGTGAGACCAGGTTGGTATGAAATTAATGTGGAAAGGTGCTTAAAACACCTTTGGCATCACGAGTCTTAACAAGCTTTGTGCACATGTTATGATTAGAATATATACTGTGTGCGTGTTGGAGTGTAAAGCTTACAACTTTGACCAGCTGCGAGATGGAGACCTCAAACTCCACAGTGACGGGATCAGAGACATTCTCCACTGGTCTGATGAACTGGTTATATCTTCTGAACAGTTTCCTGAAGAGCCGGTCCTCTGCCTTGGATGAAAAGCAGTCTGGACAGGGAGAAGGGGAGAAGGGAGCGACAAAGAGGAGAAGGGCAGACAGAGTGATCAGTGACTGGATGAGTGAATGTGAACAAGAAGAAAGGAAGCGACTTAAAGAAAAAGAAGTAAAAGAATAGATTCATAGATTTTCAATCACAGAACTGTGAGAAAAATAGACATCAGCCTCTTCCAGTTTTCATGCAATGTCACATCATCAATAAGTCTTTTGAGTTTGTAGATGAATCGTCTGTAAAGAAGTCTCTGAGGATTATAGCTCCTCTGCTTAGATCATCCGAGTTAAAAGTCTGCTTTGAACAAGTCTGTGACATGAGTTAACTTTTAGGGTGTTTCTTTGTGGGATTGGGCCGCTCACAGCATTGAAAACTGTCATGTAAACTAGCACAAACCATCCATGTCCACTCTGAATGATATATGGGTAATCATCCTTTTTTCTAATTTCCTTTAGGATCATTGGTTCACTGCTTCATTTTAGTCCAAACAGTCTTTGTCATGACTGGAAACCAAATTCATAAATTAACTGAGCACCACTGCAATCCATGTGCAGTAGCAGTATCACTTTAAAAGCCCCAAGAATAATGCTGTCTGCTTATTTAGGTAGTGTTATGGGCAGGTGGTATATTACCATATCCAAGATATCCTAGAATAGAGTTTCATTTAAGCTCAAATAAAAAAATAAAAAAATCTAAATAGACATAGATCAGAGTGACAAGCATGTCTTCTTCTCTAGGTATGTGCTGGCAGCTGAGGGGATTCATCCTGTATGAGTAAATTTACCACCTAAATTTAGGTTGGTTGGACTGCGGCTTAAGTGCTGTATATATAACCAAAATATGAAGGGCCTTATTTACTAATTATCCAGGAAGGAGCCTAGAAGGCCTGAGGCACAACATCAGCATGTCTACCAAGTGAAAAATGCACGGCAAGCTATTTTAACTTAGTGCAGAGGAGTTGAAGACTGTAGCCTGAGGACAGGAGATGAAGTCTTGAATTTTTTTTTTTTTCAGTGCAGGTGAAGAATCGAGTTGCGAGAGGAGCTGCTGGTTCCGATGGTGTTTTCCCCCATTCTGTATTCCCATTTATTTTCCAATATCCTTTTCTGTTACTGAAACATTGCACTCTCTCCAATTGTAGCAAATTCAGAACACGTCCCAAATTTGTCCAAAATTGACTCTAAATCAAAAGTGAATTAATTTAAAGTAATCCTTAAGATGATCAAACTCCATTTTTGATACTATTAATGGTCAGCCTTTTGTCACCAATAGCCATTCAGTATATTTACAGTCAGTAATGACCTCTTTATGTAGTCATTTTTCACTTTTAGTTGCAGTCATTCCCACCCCAGTTCAAATTACCTTCCTACGTATGAGGGACTTACAGGAAACTGTGTTACTGTTTGAAATTGAATCTCATTGATATCAGCCTTCACTCTCGTACAGGCTAGTCTCATACACTGTTTGTAGCTATAGGCCTACCTACGAAAGGTAATGCACTGTACCATGAAATATAAAGAGTGGCGAATGCCACGTAGGGAGGAGGTCGTGGTGGATGGGTGGGTCAGAAAATACCGGACATTCACCAAAGAGATCAGCGTTCGTGTCCCGTGTGAAACCAGGAGTCAAGGTTGATTTATTTGTCACGTAATTTACTTACTTATGTTATGCCACTTATAGAGTTATTTTAAGCCAAACCATAATCTTTTCCTAAGCCTAACTAAGTAGTTTTATTGCCTAAACATAAGGAACTCGTTTCCTGTGAAGACGGGAATTTATTTTGAAAAGACTGTATGTATGTAATGAGAAGAAATTGACACGTGTTGCTGGACATTCGTAGGGAAACGAACAAAAAAGGTGGAAAAACTTTTTCGTAACATATCATACAACAGAGCTGTATTAAGTTACTGCTAATGCTAACCAAACATCTTCTGCTGCCGATGCTTCACATTAAAAGCATTATACATCCACAGTTTGTGGTGTCCACAATCGTTAATAAAAAAAAAATTTAAAAATGCATTTATAATACAAGACACCGATCATTTTCTGCAACTTTTTGATATTATATGAAACAGTAATGAAACAAGAAAGAATAGCCACAGCTGCTACCAATTTACTGTGCTCTGCTGTTGTATGGAGCCACTCGTGCCGTGTGCAGTATGAAATCAAATCATGGTTGCTCATGGTATGATGGAAAAAGGACAATTATTGACCGACTTCTTTATTAAAACAACATGAGTTTGTTAGGCTGCACTGTGAACAGATATGCCAGTTGCTCTTCTGATGTATTTCTGACAAAGCAGCGGGTCAAGGAGTGTTTGCTAAACACAAAATTCTGGGATATGTTGTATTAAACCACACTTTCTCTAACCATGGTAACCTCAGATGTTGCCAAATCACCCGGGACTGAAATCTGTAGGATTAGAACTTTAAATGAAACTCTTCGCTTTACCAGCTTGTGTTGGTTGTGTAACCCACGAACGTTTTCAAAGTGAACCGTATCAAAGCGACGAGTTGTAAGTTCCCCACACAGTTTGCTGCCTTGAGGCCAACTGAGTCACAACAATAAAAAACTGCAACCGTTTGTGAAGGTGATCACCCGTTCCTCCTCCGTCAAGACCCCCCACTGCTCCTAGTTCTCACGCGGAAACCCCGCTCGCTCCCCATTACCCTCTATAAATATCTTCTAGATCGATACCACATTCTTCTCTGCTGAGCAGCTCTCAAGGTTGTTGGATAGAGGAGAGAGTACAGGAGAAGGCTGGATTAGAGAGGATTCACGCAATTGTCGATTTTAGACAATTAAATTTCATCTCAGCATCCCAAAAAATAATTATGAAACCCTCCAAAACCTGTGGTATTGCCGGCGATCCCAGCCGACATTACTGTCTTAAAAAGGCTGTAGGGAAGATATTGGTATCACGTGAAACTAGAAAACCTAAGGAAGCCATGTCATGGGAGGCTAAATAACGCTCCAAATTTAGGGTAAATTTTGGTGAGAGAAAACTTGCAATTTTCAAAGAGGTCCCTTGACCTCTCATCTCAAAACATAAAGACATTTCCATCACTTCCGTCATGCAGAAAAGGCAGAAATTGGTGCATAAAAATTCACCAAAATGCAGGAAATTAAGTGTTTGTCCTGGGAGGGAGGACCAACGCTTGATATGTGTCCCCCCAATGTTGAAATGAAACCTATGCCCTTGACTAGAAACACACAAAGAAATAGGAAGCTACTGAAATTTTTAGCACCTCCGGTTCCCTCGTCTGAAAGTCAATGGGTTTTTAGTTAAATGCCTGAAATAAGGTTTGTGGTAAACACAGGCTTAAGAGATTTCAATGTTTTGTTATATAAAATACATCAGTAAATATCCCACTCGTGAATTTTGAAGCCTTTATGTGTCCTAAAGAAGGCAGCTGCTAACAGGAGGCTAAATGAGACTACTAAACGTCATCACGCCGACTCATCCACCTACCTCGTTGTGTATACTCACGCTCATGTGACCGTGGTGTAGTTAGTTTATAGCCTAACGTTAGCTTTTTACTTCTAAAGATTGCATTTAAACTTCAAAAATTATAAAAGTGGTGTTCTTTTGTGAAGATTATCTTACAGAACAGAACATGTAAGTATCAAACATGTTTGCCTCAGAGTTTATTTTCTACAATAATCCAAAACCCAATGGAAAAATCCCATTGGCTTTTTGTCGAGGGAACCCAAGGCGATGTTAACTTCCTGGTTGGCCTACAAAAACACGTCATCCCTGGAGCACTTTATACAGGCAACAGTAAGACAAAGATGATGTTTACTATTGAGAACTTTGCAGAACTTATGTCATCTCAAAAACACCAGCAGAGTTTGCCCTGAGGTACTTCTGTTGTTTCCCCCCAAACTGTTTTTAAATACTATCATTGTCTAAAACCAGCCAAAGTGAATTTGGGATAGATGAGAGAAAAATATCTTAATTAAAATGGACTTTTTTAGAGAAGGCCTTGAAATCCTAATGATGAAACAGTGCTGACCCTATTACATCAAGATCCTTTCCTCAAAGGCTAGAGATAACCCTGTTCATGAAGACAACAATGACACCAGAAACGCAGCTGGTGCTGAACTACTGGCAACAGCCCTCTGGAGAGAACGACAAGAGGAGTAAAAAAAAAACACCACGACAAGGAGAGGAGAGGAGAGGAGAGGAGAGGAGGCAGAGAGAGACTGAAAGCAAAGCCTTCTTAAGATGTCACCCAGAAGATTATGAGAATCCAGACTTCATAGCCGCCTAGCATGTGCCAGTGCAATGCTAAATAGAGTTTAAAGGGACCATGGTGCCAAACACTTGGCATCTGATCCATGTTTGGCAAAAAAAGGAAATATTCCAACACACAATGTTGACAGTAGTATTTCTGAACAAGAAATAAAATAGAATGGAAGACAGGACGGAAGAAAGGTCATTTTAATTAGAAGGTAAAAGAAAATATGTATAAAAAATGAGATGGACTAATGGTGGACTACTGTCATGGTGCTTCGTCTACTTGTTGGCATAATTAAAAGGCAGAGCTTCTCTCAAGTCCGCTGACGAAACCAGCTCTTTGATCAGAACAGGACGCACACACACACACACACACACATGTGCATGCACACATTTAACATGGTCAGATGCATTTCACTTTGAAGATCATAAAAGAACCAATTATGACAGAAAATGAGCCACATGTTCTACCCACTTTTATCTGAATTTGTCACATTTCCTTCCTCTCTCTCTCTCTCTCGCTCTCTTTCTCTCTCTCTCTCTCTCTGTGTTTTCTAATTATTACTCTACCAATCTCACTTGCCAGTTTTGTCACGGTTAAACAGGCAGGTGGACCCAAATTCAGAAGCAATAGGGACTGAACTGAAAAATAATTATTTATTACAAGACCTTGGTTAAAGGTGGACTATAATTTTTAAAAAAAAGTTATTTTTATAAAACTGTCATATATCCTGACAGTAGTGGATGAGACAGATAATCTGTGTAATCCTCTGCCTCCTCCCGTAATGCTCCTGATGGCATCTGCAAGATTTCACAGACCGGAGGAAAACAACCAATCAGAGCTGAGCTGGAGATTGCTGTCTCTGAGCAGCTGTCAATCACTAAAAAAAAAAGGTCAAGCTAGGCAGCGCTGATCAATGAATCAATATTCTGTTACTGTAATGGCTATTTCTTGCCTTAAATGTTTTCAGAAACATCTTGTAGTGTACTGTTTAGCTGTAAAATGAGAAAGTTTGTGACATATTTCATATTACCTGTGGCATGCAAGCTAACGCTAGTTTTGTCAGGTGATTCTGTTAGCTAAGCAACAGATACACCGGGAAGTTAAATATTTAGTAACAACTAATCTCAACGTAAGAACTTGTTTATATTGTGCAAGTTACCTGCTTTAATTTAGTGATGCGTAAATCTCCATTTACACACTCACTTCATAACTAGGATTCATTTGAAGAACAGCTGGTGCAACTGGTTCCTGATCAGCATCTGTCATTAGTGTGAGTTATGTTTTATATAGATTAGAAGTTTAGAGTCATAGACATAGACATCAATATGCTTACTGACTACCTCTGTCCCCAACATGATGATAATTCAAACATGAGAAGCAGTCTGATATGTCTTTTGACATTACTGTATAGTGTTTAGTTGAGCTTATCTTTTCAATCTTTTAAAACAAAGCTCAGAAAAAAAAAATGAGCCAGCTGCAGCTTATGATAGTGGAAAGAAGAGGAGTTTGTGATTACGGTAAACTCAGGAGCATGTACAGTTACTCAAACGTACAGTATCAATTATTCAAATAGCTGTGCGGAATCTGTCAAAAACCACTTAGAAAGCAAGTTAGTTAAAATATAGATCCCGTGAGATATTTAATGCACCCAAGACAGGAGGGTCGGAGGTCAACTTGCATGCTGAAGAAAAAATGAGGACTTTGATGAAGAGCGAGTGTGAGGAGAAGGAAAGGAAGAGGGAAAGGGGAGAGGGTGAAGGACAGATACTGAGTGATGGAAAAGAAGAGACCATTTTATGAGAGGATACTGTTAGAGAGCCATTTAGCCTTTATTCTCCCCTGAGCATGCAAATGCTTTTAAAGGAGCGAGAGAGAGAGGAAGAGAGGGAGGAAGAGAGACGGGGGTAAAGGAGAAAGTGTGTTTTTACTTTTACATCTCCATCATGCACAATACTTGTATGGTAAACACTGTATGAAAGGGTAATGGCTTCTTTGCGATGAACTGAAAATGCTCGTGCTGTTTGTTTTCCTTTTGTGCCAATAAAGCTGAGTTGAAATGAGCTGAAGTCAACTGACAGAGATTAAGGGGGTGGGGAGGAGAAGAGAGAGGGAGAGAGACGGCAGAAAAGACAGATAAAACTGAGTAAGATGAAGTGGAAAGCTGATGACAGCAAAAGAACCTGAGAGATTTGTGAGTGGGAAAGTGTGGAGACAGGTGCAAAGAGCCAGGGAAGATAGGATAGTGGAGCAGGGATAGGACTGTCCAGTAAATGGAACAGAAAAAGATGCGATGCATGTGACAGCAGAATGCTCTTCCTCATCGCAACTATACTCTTGTCAAAACAACTTCCTTTCATTTTTCTTTTCTTTCATTCTGTCTTTTTTTTCCCCCCCAGCAGATATAAGCACTAATACAGGTGTAATACGGTGCTATTAAAAGCCTCATGACATTCACAGAAGACCGCACACGTATCTGCGCATTGACACATTTTTCACGCACAAAAGAAAATTAAATTTCTTTCCACGTTCAAAATGAACAGATCAAATAGGAATTGCACATCTTTCCCCTCAAGGCGCGTTCCCCAAAAAGTGGGTTACATGAATTTGAATATGTTTCATGTGCTGTAAGACCTTTGGAGTTCAATATCTCAACAGTGGCTGTCTCATCCATAAATGTACAATTTGTGTGGTGATTGGGTGCAAATGAGACCCTGAAGTGTCTCTAGCCTTCTCTTTGGGGTTCAGGAAATGTCATCTTAACCTTGAGAGAAGCCAGAGTGAGAAGAATTGGCCGTTAACAATGTGTCTACTTTGGGATAGTACACGCATTATGTTACACTAAATATGCTATTATGAAACGTGTTGAAAAAAGTGAAACCTGTATTGGCATGTATGTTCAAAAAATCATTCAAATATCTCCTTGCTGTTGACTGACACCGGGTGTGTGTATTGTGGAAATGAAGAAGACCCTCCCAAACGGAACGCGCTCTGATAAACAGATGAAATCTAATGATATGTTGGGTGTTTCAGGAAAGCACCTCTGTGAAGCGAGTACTGCAGTGTGAGGTGTTCTCGACACATTTATGTGTGACTCAGTTTGTGTTTAGCCACGCCCCCTCTGCTCTGTGTTCTGCTCTATAAATGTTACTGTGATATAAGCCTTGTTACCACGCAGCTACACACACACGCATCACCACAGTTCACTGACCGGATCATCAGTCATGCATTCAAAGCGCATTACGAGAGCTGCTTCTATTTGAAAACAAGGGACAGCATCATGTGTATACCTACAGGCTGAGGTAACACATTAGTAGTAGCACCTTTTGAAACCACCAGAAGCAACAAATATACTGTACGTATGTGTACATGCTATACACTCGTTGTCTTTTCATGTATTTTGAAGGCACTGAAGACCTCTGTGTGCATGTGCAGATGTGTATGAGGCTAAATTTGTAGCTTAAGGTCACATTAGCCTTCTGTTCGCCAAAATTCCACCCCAAAAAAAGGACGTGACGTCACGGTTTTGATGTGGGTAATGGTTAATTGTAATCAGTTAGAGTCAACAATGAGCCTAACCTGCATGTCTTTGGACTGTGGGAGGAAGTCGGAGAACCTGGAGAAACCCTAAGCTAACACAGGGAGAACATGCAAACTCCACACAGAAGAGCCACGGGTTTGAACCTGCAACCCTCTTGCTGTGAGGCGACAGTGGTAACCAATTTACAAATCCTTCAACAAAACCCTCAAAATGAATAAGGTGTTTCACTGTATTAAATTAGTCTATTTTATTAAATCAACTTTCTTTAATGAATACAATTTGTCAGATAAACGGCAACACATATGGATTGAAGCAGAATATTTTGTTAGGTTAAAACAGGTTGTGAATTTTAAAAATTATACATTCCTCTTTTTCCAATCAATGTTGACTTTTGGACTCGACAACGCTCTGGAGTTATTGGAAATGTTTGGATTACACGAGTCGGAAACAATAATACACAGCCACCGCTGGAATCTAATTCTACAAATAGTATAATACTAATAATATTAGTCTGATCTTTACCTGCAAGAAATACCGGGTTTAATCAGAATGTGGCCTACAAAGCAGCAAAAATATATCTTTTTAAATTGTTTTATATACAGACTTTTGTATA
Source organism: Helicolenus avius (assembly GCA_916700675.1). NCBI lineage: Eukaryota > Metazoa > Chordata > Actinopteri > Perciformes > Sebastidae > Helicolenus > Helicolenus avius. Next base: position 9,868 of record CAKAKQ010026757.1, read on the forward strand.
AATAATCCAGTAAGTGTGTTATTATGATTTTAGTTATACATGTGCAAATCTAATTTTGACAACCTCAGAGCAGACAAATCCTGGCGCACCCCCTGTGATCTTTGGCGCCCCCCTGAGGGGGGCCCAAACCCCAAGTTGGGAACCACTGATCTAGTATGACCTCTCCAAACACAGTTTTTACTGGCCAAATGTGCAAAATATGATTATATACTAATAACTTGATTTCCTAAATGTGTTACAGAGGAAGCATAATTGCTGCCCTGATTACATTCATTAGCAATGTTGCGTCTAAACCAGAAATGTGACATCAATATTGCACAGAGGTCATGGGAGGAGGTACAAAGCACAGGAGTTTTACAACCCTGACAGTTAATGTCCAGCATGTTAGAGAGAAAAAAAAAGAAGGTGTGGTTAAAATCAGCGTTCATTTTTTTTCATACTTTAACCAAGATTATGATCTTTCATTAACATAAACCAGGTGCTTTGGTTGGCCTGAACATAACCAGAAAAATGTGAATCATGTTTTAGTTGCCACGAGTGCATACTGCAGGCAAAACAAAGATTTGAAGAATGTAACATGTTTCACAATAGGTCAGTATTACCATTATATTCAATATAAATGCTTCCTCATTATGTCGATGTTGTGCTAAAAAAGTAACCCTATAGTGACATTACATTTCTTACAAAATAAACGTATTAATGCCAATTTGGGTTGCTTATTTTGTGATTTTGTAAAAACATCTTTAAAAGTAAGCAGTACATTTGTAAGTAGTCTTAAATGTATGACGTGATCTGTGAATGTGTGCTCAGATTTGTGATTATGTAAGACATCTTAGAATTGGAAGCCTACCCAAATTTGGAAGTGGTCTCAGATTTGTGAATTTGTAAAATGATCAGATTTGTGAGAGCACTTGAATTTATAATGATGTGAAACAATTGGCTACTCTGAAATTTGAAAATATAAATTAAACATACCACTCCAAACTTCATCTCACAAAGAAGTCCTCAGCAGCAGAGTAAATGTTTGGAAGATATCAGCTACAGTTCAGCAAGCTTGCCTGCAGGTTGGCTAACCACCCAGTCAATACCAGTAACCTCAAGATGGTTCCACTTACTTCCCAGAAGGCTCTTTGTCTTTAGCTTTGTGTTTGAGTACACACTTACATGTGCAGATTGAGACTCGGGTTCACAACTTTCCACAAACATCTACAAATGATTTAAGTACAAACTTGGCTTCTGAAAATGGAGAGAACAAGAGAGTGAGAGAAACACACACATACATAGACACACACACTCAGACACCTCTGAGCCAACAGGGTCATGCATGGAATGAAGTATGTGTTGTGGAGCCTGATAAACCATAAAAGAGCCTCTCTGCCACCTTGCATAGATCAGATAGCTGCTATTTGTGCCCTCGGAGCAAATATTTACGTTCCTGCTTTGAAATGCCGCGGCATAATTACCGTCTCTGCATCTCTTCCACGGAGTGGCTCCGGGTCACAACCAGGCTCTACGCCTCAGCTGCGGTCACTGATTAAGTCTGGGTGCATTTCAATAATACCAAATACCTCCTTCCTTCTCTCCTCCTTCCTTTCCTTACTTCCTTTCTTCCTTCCCCCCTCCCATCGCCTGTCCTCCTTCCTTCCTTTAATCTTTTCCATCTCCCTCTATCTCTCTCATCCTTCCATTCCTTCCTTCCTCCCGCTGCCTGCCTACCTTCCTCCCATTAATCTTTTCTTTCTCCCTTTGTCCCTCTGTTCCTTCCTTCCTTCCTTCCTTCCTTCCTTCCTTCCTCCCCCCTTCACTTCCTGTCCTCCTTCCTCCCATTAACCTTTTCTTACTCCCTCTATCTCTCTCTTTCTTCCTTCCTCCTTCCTTCCTTCCTTCCTTGCTCCCCCTGCCTATCCTCCTTCCTCCCATTAATCTTTTCTTACTCCCTCTATCTCTGTCTTCCTTCCTTCCTCCTTCCTGCCTTCCTTCTTTGCTCCCCCTGCCTGTCCTTCTTCCTCCCATTAATCTTGTCTTTATCCCCCTATACCTTTCTTCCTTCGTTCCATTCCTTCATTCCTACCCATCTGTCCTCCTTCCTTCAATTAATCTTTTCTTTCTCCCTCTGTCCCTCTCATCTTCCCCTCCATCCTTTCCTTCTTTCCTTCCTTCCTCCCCCTCCCCTACCTTTCCTCTTTCCTCTGATTATTCTTGTCTTTCTCCCTCTGTCCCTCCCTTCCTTACCTCCTCCTTCCTTCCTTGCTCACCCTGCCTGTCCTCCCTCCTCCCATTAATCTGGTATTTCTCCCCCTGTCCCTTTCTTCCTTCTTTCCTTCCTTCCTCCCCATCTGTCCTCCTTCCTTCTATTAATCTTTTCTTCCTCTCTTTATCCCTCTCACCTTCACAACATATCCTCACTCTAAAGCTCTAAAAATATACTTCTATCTTTTCACAAAGAAGAACAGGAGCAAACACATTAATACAAAGTCAACACAACTTTTAATTACAGCCTAATTGGGGGAAAACAAAATAAGGTTATCAGACCTTTCCAAAGACGCGCATGTCAATGAGAGAGGTTATTATCAGATGCCTGCAGACGGCCAATCTGCCCTCTGTCTGAATAATACAATGTTGGCACAGGCCCTGTATAACCCTACACTCTCTCTCTCTCTAGCCGTAAACAGGGAAACAGATCCGGTAAACAAATTCTAATCTGTTTTGGTTTCCTGAAATCACGACTCACGCCTCAAAAACAAAATTTGCATTCATCAAAATTCATTTCCCGGATTTTCTTCCGCATTTCATTTTGTTGTTGGCCTAGTTAACACGAAACCAAGTCATGGATGAGGATTAGGACACGATCATGTCGAGAGAAAGAGAGAGAGGGAAACATTTGAAATAACTTTGGACGCTTTTAACGACTATTATGTCATTTTCAAAACTATAATGAAAACTGAAAAAGTTAAGAGACTGATCGATGCTCTAATAGCTCTAATGGCTGCTGCACTATACTTTGGCTTTTACGCACGGTACAGAAACTCCACTCCACTGAAAGATTAAGACAAAGTTATTGAAACGCGTCTAATTGAACCATCATCAAATCTCCAAGTTACTCCTCACACCATATCATCGCCTTCTGTTTTAAACCAAATCTCATATGATTTATCCGAAAGCATCAAATCTACATTATATGTGCGCCTACCTGGGATAAAAATCCCACTTACCTTGCGCCATCAAACCCACGAGAAGAAGCAGCAAACTCCATCTCTCCGCCGGCTGCATCACTCCCCCCGTGTCGCTTGAAAGGATCCTCTTCACTTTCTTTCCTGAAGGAACTCTAGTCGGTTCAATCGATGCGAGCAAAAAGAAAATAATAATGCGTAATGGCACAAAAAAACGCGCGTCTCTCCCCTAGTGCCGCCTGTCTCGTTGTGCCGGTGCGCTCCTTCCTTCCTTCCTTCCCTCCTGATCTGATCCGAACTTGACTTGGCTCGTCCCTCCCTCCTATGAGCGCAAAAGGCTCCCCTCTGGCGCATCCATACGGACTCCACACGGGGAGGGAAACACTTTGCTCTGTAGGATGATAGGCGTCATTTCATTCCGTGGATGACTGGAAGAGAGAAAATGCATCTATAAACACATTAAAGCCTATGTTCAGGAGAGAATGCTTGGCACTGGTGTCTAGTAACTAAAGGCAAGTGTTGCACTCATCATGGTGTAGTTTTCTTTAGGTTTAAACTGAGCAAATATTGCGTAAAATCACACTGGGGGAAATGCAGCTTAATTTGTGTGTGGCTGAGCCAAAATCTGGTCAATAATCACAATGTTAAAAAAAGATAATGTCTGACTTAATTACATGTAGGCAGTCTCTCCGCTTTTATACCCAGATCTCCAGCTGGTAGAAAGTTTTGGTGTGATGGTAAATGCAGGGCTGAATGACGTGTGTGGAGACAGCAAAAGCATTGATTTCAGCACCACGGACAGCGCCACTGGGATTCAGAGACAGAGAGCTGTCCATGGTGCTGAACTCAGCTGCGTCCTTAACGTGCACCTACTTTATTTAGAAGGATTTTTTTCATATATTGTTAGCATTTTACACCATTTTTGTATATTTTGATTTTGAAAAACATTATGTCAGTGTACCCTGATGGGTTAAAGCACAATCTTTGCATCACTTCAGACTGTTTGCGTTGCTAAATCCCAGATTATAGAGCGTTTCAGCATGCTGTGTCTTTTCCCCGCCACTGAACTGCAGCACTGCGCTGTGCTGAGCTGAGGAGGAAAGTTCAGCTGCTCCGAAGCAGCATCGTTTCTGTCTCATTGGGAAGCGCTGTTGCTCGTACAGTATTATGGCTACATGCTCCCCAGTTGCCTCCAGATCGCTCTGATTATGTTTTAATTTTAGCCCGAGATTTGCCACGCTTGGTTTGACGTCATCAAACAAAGTAATTAAGGGAGTAATGCTTAGCTGAGCTGAGCTGAACCGAGCCAGCACAAACAAACCTTCAGTGGGTGGGTAGAATATGAACGAGACACAACTAGAGGGGGATGTGACCTCGAGAGAGAGAGAGAGAGAGAGAGAGAGAGAGCGAGAGAGAGAGAGAAAGAGAGAGAGAGAGAGAGACTGACACACACACACACACACACAAGCATATTTCTGTTGACATGATGAATTGGAAAAGGTAGTTTGGCTTCATGTGGTGAACTCTTGTCTTGTCATCACAACCCAACAAGTTCTGTCTAACTTCATGAATTATTTCATTGTTCCATTTTGTTTTAATTGTTCTTATACCAGCAGTGGCAGATGATCAGACCATAATAGGCCTCTGGGCACAGACACTACTACACTACTACAGACTGTGACTTTCAAAAGAGAAATGCTAAAACAGTCACTTCAATCAGAGGTGTTGGGACTCCCTGGGGCCCCCTTATTTGCATACACTCTGCACCGGAGTTTTCCACAAGCTGCTAGCTAGTCTACATTTAGGGACCTTTGGAACTAGTGCTGCTTTCATTGGAAAAGAGCTGGCAACACTGGGCTTGTTTTTTCGGTTGGATAATTTTAAAAAATCTAGTGTACTCAGTGCTAGTTTCTCAGGATCACCGACCCTGCCTTTAAGTATTCATGCATTCTTACTAGTTTATTTTTATTAGATCTTGAAAATGCACTGTAGATGTTTCAGTATATTGAACTGTTTCGTTAAAGGAGAAGTGTGTAGGATTTAGTGGCATCTAGCGGTGAGGTTGCCGGTTGCAACCAACTAGATACCCATCCTTTCACCCCACCCTTTCCAGGTGTGTCAGAGAACTACGGTGGCCTTCAGGTAGCATCAAAATGTGAAAGGCTCTCTCTAGAGCCAGTTTTTGGTTTGTCCGTTCTGGGCTACTGTAGAAAAATGCCGGAGAAACATGGCGGACTTCGTGAAAAGGACGTGAAAAGTTCTAAGCTCGCGAAAACACAACAATTCTTAGTTTCAGGTTATTATACACTAATGACAACATAGTTATGGATATTATATTCCATTTCTGCCAATAAATCGCCCTAAATTCTTCATACTCGACCTTTAAGTGACCTATTATCACTTAAAATTGTGTCCTGTTGATACGATTTTAATCAACATCCCCTGATGTAGTATATTAAAAACACCAACAAATCACTGAGCCACAGTGCCACCCATCCAATACACACATTATAATCATATTCAATTTAGTTTAATTTAATATTATCTTTTTAAATGAATTACCACGATAATGAAAACAGGATGAAAAAACTGGATGAAACAATTACAACATTGCAATTATGATATTTAAGTGAAACAAGGTGATGTTTTGCCTCAGGTGAAACTCTACCAGATGTGGCATGTGGGATATAAATATACATAAGCATATGTAAGTGTGTACACTGGTGCTTATACAGACACACACATGTACACACACATTATGTCAGGATCTCCCCTTCACCCCCAGGCCATATCACCCAGGACAAACACAAGCAACTTTCACAACAACGTCTGAGTGTTGTCACAACAATCAGTATCTCCTCATTTCAACACAAGCAAAACCATCAAAACATTGTGCATTTCTCCGTCGCTTCCTTATTTAGCTAGTGGAAGGAGTTTACCAAGTCTAATCCTTGCAGACAAGCATCGCATAAAAAGGACAGATGAAGAAAAACAGAATAAGCACGGCGGGGATAATGCCTTTTTGCTGTCGCTGGTGTCGCCATCTGACATGTGCTGAGCTCACAGTGTGGCGTCATGACACGCTTGTCTTCGCCAGTCTTATTAGTGGAGCGGTTCAGAGGAGGAACTAGGTGAGAATCAATGTTTCTGCCAGGACTGTTTAGCGTGACGCACCATGGCCTGTGCTGCTGCTCTGCCCCTGGGCGATGTTTAATTCATGTTTTTCGTGAAAGCTGGATGCACCGAGCCCAAAAGCCATTAGTGTCATCCTCTTTTCTCTCCGCCGCGTCATCTCTCCATTTGCACTTCCTCTGCTTTCAGTCGTCATCGCAGCAACACACCAACTTTCTTTATTAGCAATCTCTGTCCTTCTTTCTGTGCTTTTCTTTTCCTCTCAGTCCTCTTGTTTTACTCTATTTACCCTACTTGCTCAATCTTTCCTTCCATGCTCTCCGTCACCTTTCACCTCACAGACCTTCAACATGCTTCCATCACCCGCTCTTATTCATACAACGTACACTGGTGCCATCTTTCTGCCTCAAGTGAGACACAACATAAAAATATCTATCTCCCTCGCCAGAACTTTTAGACCACCCTGAATTATTCACATCCACATATCTGCGGCACATCCCCTGACCCCGAGAGAAGTGCTTTTATTTTCAACCCTGCGTAATGAAATCTGGATGGCCTTTTTTATTCTCGCTGGCATGATCGTCTCACCGAGGCGGGGTTTAATGGAGCGGAGGTGATCAGAGGCTTCTGGAAGCTTCCAGGAGGCGGTGAGGTGGATATCATGTCTTCCTTATATGGTGAGAAAAGAAATAAGAGTGGTGGTAAAGTAAAGAGGTCAGGGTTGCAGTATGGGCAGAGCAGAAGGCAGAGGTTCAGGGCTGCTGCATCCAGGAAATCACACCAGTCAGACTCAACAACAGTCTGTTCTACAAATGACTGCACCCTGATGCAGTGCATAACATAATTGAAGCATGCCATGATAATACAATACATGTAGTAAATCAGCTGATCAAATGAGGTTATAAGCAGAAAATGTGATACAATTTTGACAGTTCTACTTTTAGTGCTAAAAGCTGCGCCCCCCAAAACGTTTTCTTAGGTTCTGAAAACAAAAAGTAGGTCAGGATTATTGCATGCATCCCATAATTGTGATGTCATAAAAACTTAGAGCTTTTAAAAAAGAAAAATCAATATATCTTTCCCATCATTAGTGACTTGCTCTGATGGCCAGGCCTGTTAGTCCATATCTAGTCATTTCCTCTGCACTCTGCTTAGCTCTGTCGTGTTATGGATGTAGGAGGAAGTAATATTTTAGGAAAAGATTCCAAGTTTGTTTGAAATGTTTTAATTCAAATTATTGTATGGTAAAACGCTCCACTGGAATCAAGGAAAAAGGAGAAAGCTGCATGTGTGTAATTGGGCATCTCCTTGATGTGAAGCGGACAGGCCACGGTTCCAATGTTTTGAATTTGGACTGCTGCTTCCCATTTTAAACGCCAGCTGTCAGTGTTACATATTGTTCCTTTAACCCTCTGAGACCCACAATAGACCAGTTTTTGTCTTTTTTATGGGGGTACAGGGGGTCTTTAGGGGGAGATAGCAGGTCAACAGTATTATGTCACATTGAAGTGGTGTACGTCATCTGAAAGCTGAAAAACAGCTCAGCACTGTGTGTCAAGTTGTTCTAGTCTAGTAATCTGAAATAAACATTAATTAATTAATTTAATTGATTAATGAATTAAAATAAATAGTGAAAGTGTATAAGAGCTTAGGACATTATGATGGAAGTATATGATGGTCATTCCCATGCTCCATTATGTCTCATAAGTAGTTGCAGCAATTTTTGGGTTATTACACAGATTTGGTGCTAATGCATCAGCTGATTCCCCTCTATGCATTTACTGGCAAATCTCATACAGGGCACCTTATTTAAACTTCCTCAGCCTGACTCGTGGGTACCCATAGAACCCATTTTCATTCAGATATCTTGAGGTCAGAGGTCAAGGGACCCCTGTGAATATGGCCATGCCAGTTTTTCCTCATATACATAGGGTACCTATAGAGGTACCCTTTGGGGTTTTCTAGTTTCTTATATATCTGTGCCTTCACTCAAGCTTTAAAACTGAAGTGCAGGTCTCAGGGGATAATTCATTCAATCACAAAATGGAATTGGGTGGCTGTAGCTCAAATGGTCGAGCAGGTTGGTCATTAACTGTAGAGGGAGAGGGGCAATCCATGGCTTCTCCTGTCACAAATGTTTGTGTATGGGGAACAAAACACCATATTAATGTAATAAATGGCTTAATTGCAGCCATTGAATCTAAAGTCTTTACCTGAAAGCAGTCTTTTCTATAATGTTTTTTTACTCAAGCAATTTGAAAAAAATAAATAAATAATAGAAGTGTTAAGCTAAGTGTATATTCAGACCAAGAGAAGCAACCTCAGCACTTAAATAAATTATATCAACACATCTGGTTGTCGACATAAAAATCACACAAGGTCTGCCAACAGATGCAATCTTGTTCTTGAACGAAGGATTATCAGCTTAATGCACACACATACAGGCGCATGCAGGTGGAGGAGCACATACACACACCTACACAAACACATCTGTTCATTTGTCTGATTAAGGAAAGCAATAATTTGATTGACTCTGCCCACGCAGATCTATATAGCTGTACGGTGTGAGTGTAGTGTTGTGTAGTACACCTACGTACATAGGGATGATTTACGTCAGCAGCAGGTATTTACACCAGAGTCAAAAGTGAACATGCACACAGAAACACACACACACTGGTCTTGCAAAACTAATTTCCTCTGGGACGGTAAATCTCATATGGTCTGGTGCGTGTAGTCCACATTGGGGTTAGCTTATGCTGACTATAACTGCACTAAATCAAATTGGGGACACCAATTTGTGCCCCAAATTATATATAAAAACTCCCAGATTACTACTTTAATGTCCTGAAATCTGTCCCCCATATGTGGCTTATGATAGTCTCCACACGCACACACTCACGGCCATGCAAATCGCTGAGCTCCACAGGTCTCAGCGCGAGGAGATTGCAAGTCAGGGATTGTAAACTGATGGGTATGAATCTGAAATAAATGCGTCAGCTCACCAGTCTGGCAATACTTTGACTCTTACAGCTTGTGATAGCGAGGGAAGGAGTATCTGACACTCATATACGTGCTCGAGCCACAGGCAAAAGGAATACTTAAACAAGCTCAAACCTCTGTTAGTACATCATAAGTGCTGTCTAAGAGCATCGCACTCATTACTGTCTGCAGAGCTAGATATCTTTTATTCATCGCTGTGGCGGCAGAAGGGGAAGGGGAGTATAATTAGAGACCAAATGTAATGTCAACACTGGGGATGTTTCTACATGGTTTGGATATCCGAAAGGACCTGAAAAGCCAAACTTAAAACTCAGCTGCCAAGTACAGTGCATCAGTGCCGCGCAGACTGTGAAATATCTGAAAGGATAAGTCTTTTAAATATTCAAAGTTGTTCATAGGACAGAAAAGCTGGGCCGTCTTGAATTTATTTCTTAGTGCGGAGTTTCTGTGCTGGTGTCCTTTCTGGTCATCTTCAGGCCAAACACACACACACAAATGCAAGCAGACGCGCACAGCGATCAAATATTGTGTGCTCCTGAAAGTGGGTTATCCTGTGGGACAAGCTGACTTAAGCCATCATGCTTAGCAGGCGATATCTAGAGGAGCAACAAAGACACAGTGAAAACTCAGAAAGTAAAATACTGCAGGGTCATCAGAGAATAGTGTATTGCTGCACTGGCATAACTTTATCTTGGCTGTTTCACACTGAAGAATATACAAAACTTCTCTAGTCCAAAATAATAATTGTATCAAAAATCAATTTCAATTTCTTACAGCGAGCGTGAATGCTGCGGTCAGTTGATTTGTAGTTCCACACTGGTAAGAGCGGTCAGTTAAAGCTGTGTTGATTACTTGCTCTGCTCAGGTGGAGGCGCACAAACACACAGGAATCCACATTGAAGGCTGGTATCTGGCCCACAGCCTGTCACATGTTCTAAGCTATTTGGGCGTGTAGCGTGAAAAAGGACAGATAATTGGGTTTATCACTGGCATATTTTTAGTTCTCATTTCTGCTCACGCAATTTACAACAGACTGAAAAGGGGGCGAGGGGAGTAAGGGAGTGGAAGAGCAGAAATAGAGAGAGGAGGAGGAGGATAAGAAGGAGGGAAAGGAGAGGTTAATAAAAGGGAAGACAGAGAAGGAATGGGCCACGGAGATGCAGCCTGGCACGTGTCCAGGTTTGGTGGAGTGTGAGTGAA
>CAKAKQ010026766.1:0-10732 GCA_916700675.1 Helicolenus avius
TGTCGCTCCCTCTGTATCTCTGTGCAACACAAGCCGCCCACAGAATCAACCAGCATATCTGCTCCTCCTCCTTTCATATGCCGGCTGTCTTTTATCCCATGTCACACCAGCTCCCACTCCCTGGCTGCTTCACATGCCTTGAAAGGAGAAACACACACTGACAGACACACACACACAGACAAAAACACTAGTGCACACACTGATTTGTGCACAGATACAAACATACATGCCATAGAGGGGGTAAGATTGTGTGTTGAGAGAACAAGGAGTTGTTCTGGTGCCTGTGTCACAACAACGAATTCAGGCCTCATTATCGGTGATTTAACAATTATATATAGAATTATAGAATTTTGTTGGAGATACTGAAGCAGGTGCTATCACCAAATTAAATGACAAATTGGTGTTGATGCTGACGTGACAACGCTATGGTTAAGGTTTGGTTAGGTTTACATGAAGGCACAAAAACGACTTTGTTCAAGGTCTTATTGATAACATTTACTGCATATGTACCGTAAATTCCGAACTATTAAGCGCACCTGAATATAAGCCGCACCAACTAAATTTAAAAAGAAAAAAAAAATTGTACATATATAAGCCGCACTTGTCTATAAGCCGCAGCTGTCCACGTTGTAACATGAGATATTTACATAGAAAGATGGTACAAATAAAGTTTTTTTTAATTTTTTTAATTAACGAAATGCTTGTTTTCTGAACAATGCCTGTAACAAGGCAGTTACACAGCAGTAACAGGGCAGTAAAACAACAGTAACGTAACATGGCAATAACACTGCTGGTTTGAAAAATAACCAGTCTACTAGCCGTAGCCCGTTAGCCTACCAGAAAAGTCACGGATCGCTATGTTCATTTTCCTCCTGCGCATTGAAACCATTGAAGTCGTCTTCTTCAGTGTCAGAGTTGAACAGCCTCAGAATGACTTCATCACACACTTTCTCAGTCTCTCTGTCGTTGTCGCTCTCAGTGTCACTTTCGTCTCGAGGTGAATTTGTGCTGTCCAAAACGAGCAGTGCTTTTTAGCTGGGCCGTTAGCCCGTAAAACTCTATAGATTAGCCGCATCATTGTATAAGCCGCAGGGTTCAAAGCGTGTGAAAAAAGTAGCGGCTTATAGTCCGGAATTTACGGTAGATGCATAATAATAAAAAAAAATAATAATACATCCACAGAGCTTTTGAAAAGGTGCCGAATGAAAGTATTACTTTACCTAAAATAAGTTATTGATTGGCACAGCGATTTTCAAAGGGGACCTCTGACCTCAAGACATGTGAATGAAAATGCGTTTAATTGGTACCCACAAGTCTCCCCTTAACAGACATGCAACAAGAAAAAGAAGAAATATATAAAGAACCATTTGTGTAAATGGAAGGCCAGAACTGAGAGAAAATTATGTTTTCACATTTACTAATTATGCATTAGTGTGACCATGGTCTTCAGAGGTGATCCCCAATGGGTGTCTCCTTTTCTTTCTTTCCTCTAATGTCACATAACATTACTGAGGATTTTCTTTACAAAGCCGCCGGTAACCAAAACGTTTCCTCTTTTTCCACCCCTGGCCCCCATGTGAGGTTTCTCATTTAAATCGCAACATTTCGTCACCATTGTATTCTTAAATTGAGTTGTGAAGTTGCTGTCAAGGTAATGAATTTCCACTCACCGTGTTTAGAGAGATAATTCTGTGCTGCGGTTTGCATAACCTACAAGGCCTGACAGGACTCTAAGCCATTTTCACGCATAGAATGCAGCTGCCCAAATAGGAGGTTCGGGGCTTTAGAGCAGCTTATACAAGCAAAAGGGATTGAGCCTTCCTCCGGCTCCCAGGAAAACTCCTGAGGTTGTATATTTGTCTGTAGATAGACATGCACACACATTCATAAAAAAATAAAAATGTTTTCCCCAGTTAAAGGTGACTGTTTATAATTAAAATGAACAAAAAATGAATACAAATTACAAGCGTTTTCTTTTCATGTCATGAAGCAAAGGCGTTGATACTTAACGTACATTTAGGGGGGATAGTTTTTAAAACATCTATATGTATTTCTCTCTGACCTCCTTCCTCTTCCTTCCCTCTTCTCCCTCCCTCCCTCTGATTCTATCTCCCCAGGAGGTTTTGTTACCAAGGGCATATGCTGTATCAGCATTTACTTTTTTCAAAATATGAAATTCTCCCTGGCATGCCGAGGCAGTCAGTGGTGGCTCTCAGCATTTAGTCGATAAGGACATGCAACGTGAAGCACTTCAGGACTGATGGTGTAGTACACCGGCCAGGCAGGGGGCGACGCTTTTTTGCTATTTTAATTGGCCTTCACTGAACAGTAAATCTGTCTTTTCAAAATCACACAGTGTTTCTACAGACACCTGTCACTGATGCAGTGGGTGGGCCGAATACGCTCCAACTGAAAGCCTTTGTTCATGAGATGTCTAGTCCATTGCTTCTAATATATTCCGGTTTGAAGAAAGTGGTTAAGGCCAATTAGTTTTTTTACATAGCTGAATGTCACTTATAAAAGCGTGTGTTTGCCCCCACAGGCCGACCCTGCCATAATGCATGCATGATGAGTTATGTTTCCCTCCTGAGAAGACATAAAAGAAGGCATGAATGCATAATGCTCATCAGATAAGTTACAGTGTGCTCAGAAAGACTTCATCAGATGTATTCCTTCATCACCACCCGCCCCTCCGCTCTCTTTCTGTGTGCCAGCTGTAATAATACAGGAGCAGATCTGTTTGTGATATCACACATCAAAGACAGGGTAAAGTAAAGTAGCACATAGGCTCATTTCCATACCCTTCTAAAGCAATCTGGAGGAACCTGTCTTCAGCTAATGTAACAGCCATTATTACAGCGCTGCAAAGGTGGAAACGAGTCAGTGTTTCATTCCAGCGTGGCGCTCTGGAGGTTCATTTAGAAGTTGATTTTTAGTTCGTTAGCTGCATAATAAGGTTAATGCATGAACGAGTAGAAACTCAACTGGGAAATCCAAGAAGTTAATAAAACATTATTTCTAACTCTAAAATGTATTACAATTCGAAAGAAAGGGTCCGGCTTACGGGAAAGGGGCGACTCATTGTTAAACCAGTAAACTAAATGAGTCACAATCAAGCATGACTCAGATTTTGGTGTTACAAAATAAGATGAATCATACGCCTGTGTCATGAATTGCAATATTTAATAAACTCTGAATAAACAAGCACATAGTCCAGCATGGCGTCTGTAGTGGGCAGACAGCGCCTCATTAACTGCATTTCACTATTACTGCTGGATCCTGGTGCCTGCTAACGCTACATGGATGCTGGAAAACGTTACAACTGAACTTTTCTTCACTTCACCGGAGTCAACGAGCACGAGCGTATAGCTGACAGGAACAGTGCCACTTTGCCATTGCACCTCAAATTGTCCTCCACTCATTACATCCATGCTCTACTTTATAATCGCAGTGGTTATGTCAAAGCAAGCGATCAATACGCCTATTTGGAAATGACCTCTGTGTAAGTGTATTTCACCGATGCAGCCTACTACTTGCATGACTTGGGTGTGTTTTTCTCCCGTGAGTAAGACTGTGTTTCCCATGTAAGACTTGATACTAACTAACACTAATTACGCTACCGCCAGCAAAATACCTTTGTTAATTAAAGCCATGTTTTACTTTATATCTGCAGTGGTTATGTCAAAGCAAGCAACTACTACACCTATTTGGAAATTACCTCCGTGTAAGTGTATTGCACCGATGTTTCTGACCGTGATTAGCCACGACCTGGGTGTGTTTTTTCCCGTGAAGCAGAGTGTATTGCACCGATGTTTATGACCATGAGTAGCCACGACATGGGTGTGATGCAACTATGTCATGGCAGGTGTATTGCTCAGGACCCAAGGAAGCACAGTGTCGAGTGTGAAGTTGTTTGTATGAGCGATTCTCGAGAAACACCAAAGGCCAAGCATTCAGCCCGTTCTGAACATCAGGCATGTTTTGAACAGGTACTGCACTGGTATATTAGATTTCAAAGAAAGAAATGACAATCCAATAATTTTCAACAGATGTACATAGAATCCGTAGAAACATTTGGGCAAAAAATGGTTTATAGAATGCTACTTATTTTGTCTGTCATTACAAATCAGGGCACCTAATGATTATTTTCATTATCAATTAATCTGACAGTTATTTTCTCATTTAATCAATTCATGAATCGATAAATCATTTTTTGATTAATCATTGTGGGAAAAGTTCATCACAAGAGTCCAAGCTAATGTCTTCAAATGGCAACAGTCAAACAACCAAGTATATTGAATGTGCAACGATATGAACAGAGAAAAGCAGCACATTCATATTCTTAAATTGGAGAAACTGGAGCCATACTGTAGAATGTTTGGTGTTTCTGCACAAAAAAAAAGGTCAAGCGATTAATACATTTTTACGCCAAGCAATGAAACCATTCTAGCTAAAACAAAATTGTATATGTTGATGGAAATCACCATATATGTATGGTTTGTCAAGTCTTTGTAGATTTCTGTAGACTTTTCCCAGCTTAATATAATCAATTGTGTTCATGTTACCTGCTTAGGAGGCTCTCAGGAAGTGACGTGGTAATTACAGTTTAGTGTGTCCAAAAAGACACATGCTACTGTTTATTCACTCAAAAGTATGTTGAACAATAGTGCACATATTGGGTATGTAGTGCATAGTATTAGATTTCAGTTTTCCGAATTGGGTTTTTTGTGTGTAATGTGTGTATTGTGTGTATTGTGTACAGATACAGATACAGATACAGATACAGAGAGCTTTATTTATCCCCGAAGGGCAATTCAGTTTCTGCAGTCCACCGATACATATACACACATTCATACTGCACAATCATCAATGACAGAGGGAACACAGTAGGCGGCATATGGGGAGATGCAGATCAATGAAAGTATAAGATTCAAAGTATTCGCAGTAAAAACAATAAATACAAGAATAAAAACAAGACTAGATAAAAGAATGAATAAATGAATAAATAGAATAGAATAAAGTGCCAAGAGTATTTGCACGTTGCAAATTACATTCCAAGAATGTACCATGTCTTTTTCATTGCCATTCTGTTGCTAGGACAACTATTGCATTAACAAACATTGCAACGGGAAATACAAAGTGGCAAATAATGATAATGTTGTGAAGTTTAAAAATGTCTATACAATGTCGCCACAGACACCCAGTTAATAATACTGCAAATATACAGTATAAATCATCAGCTCAGTCACCAATGTGTTACTTCTTTCGGCGATAGATAGTGACTTAGCAGACATTTATTGAAATGAAAATCTTTGAGATTGCCACTTTAAGTTAGTTAGATAATAAACAGAAAGTCTTTTGTGGCTTGATTTCAGAGATGCAATTTACCATGATGGACAGAACGGTTCTGAGGGGATAATCTATTCATAAAGAATGTGAAATAAAGCTTGTAGAGAACTGGGAAACATTTATTGCCTCTAATCAACTTCATCTCCATTTTGTACCTTCCATTCTTTCAATTTAATCACATCTGTTAGAGAAGAATAAAGTCTGCTTCGTTCTTCTCTAACAGACGTGATTAAATACTATGAATAGTTCACCCATGCTAGACATATCTCAGGTAAAAAAAAGAAGCTTGTTAACCTGTTTCTCAGGTCACGCTGTTACATCGGAAACGAGGACTTCACTTGTTGACAATCACGTTGCTCACAGTGTGAACATGGATTAAGTTTCTCTCGCCCTGAGGTGAACCGTGAGGTATTTTTAAACGCACACATTCTGATTACTATCCAGCTCATGTCACTATCTAGCAGCGGCGCCGCACAGATGTCTGGATTTGTTGGGTTGTGCTTGCTGGAAAGTTGATGTTCAATCACGCTCAGAATGTCAAGTTTTGGAGGTTGATTTATGTCTGTATACATTTATGCATCTGTGTGCGTTTGTATATAAATTTGCAAGCTGGCGGAAGTGCACAAAATATAGATGTGTATCAGTACCTGTGGTTAGCGGGGTGAGACAGAACAATGGGTTAGCTGTAAGGCTTGCAGGCAGGGAGAGAGCTAAATGGAGACATATTGGTGCAGGTATAGTTCTGCTGCGCTACTCCGCAGGACGGCTAATGAGGAAGTTTAGCCACAGGGGTCTTTCTGTTAAAAACAACAACTGCAAGAGATGGAAGGAAAAAAACGGACTTAATCACAATCTCTGCAAGAGAAAGCAGCTGTGAATGGCCAGTTCTCAATCAGAGTGGACAGCTACGTCCCTGGGGTGTTGTTCAAAATAGGGGTAGGAGTGTAGTGGAAGACAGAGGAAAAGGGTAGGTGGAGGGGAAAAAAGGAAGTGAAAGAGTGATCAATGGCTGTGAAGGCTGATGGTTAGGGTATGGTAGGAAGGAGATGGAGAAGGAGGAAGATGGAGAAAAAGGCAAATGGTTTTATGTTGGTTTAAATGAGAGAAAAATATGGAGCAGAATGGATAAAAGAGAGCCAAAATGAAAGAGATTTCCTGAAGGAGAATTTCTTCAAAAGATGTCTTCAAGGAAGAACTGCACCCCGGCGGAAATTGTTGACGCCTTGGTGGAGAAATATACTTACAGCTCAATCCTGATTTGCTGTCAAGTCCAATATATCAAGGCCACATAAAATTACGGTGTCAGTGTTGTGAGAAACGGTCATATATTTTACTATCGTGTCTAGAGTGTTTTACTTCAGCTTGCCCTCTACCCAGTGGCAAGGAAACAAGATTTGTTTACAGAAGCAGGTTCAGTCGCCTCGACTTCCTTTTGAGACCAAAACCAAAGCGGTGGGCTAATTTTTGGAAAATGTTGCAGTGATACTTGAATCTGGCGAACGCACAAGTGAAAAAAACAAAGAGCAAATGGAGACAGTCTATCTAATATTTGTGTGTGGTATTTTTGTGGTACATTAGAAATGCTGGCCTCTGGCAGAGTGGAAGATGTATGAGACTTAACAGGAAAAAGCCACGGCAAAATCGAATTAGGCGAGTGTCTGGGACAACAACAACAACAAGTATGAAGTTGTTCCCTCAAGATTATAATCAAGGTCAAGGATGTACACAGTCGCTCTAAATTTGTTTCTGTGTATGTGTTGAGGAAAGATGTTTATCATTAAGACTTTATAGTTCTCATAGTTACAGTTTACTTTCTCTGACACCTCACCACTATTCTCTCTTGGCTTCTCCCTCTTATGCTCTTACTTCTTGATTTAATTGTCGGCATAAATATTTGTTTAATCCAAAGATGCATGTGAAATATTTTGGAATTTCTTCATTTTGAACAAACTGACTGTAGTTTCTCTGTAGTCTCTGTAGACTGTAGTCTTTCTAATGTGTCAGTTTGCTTTTCTGGGTTGTTATTTATCTTAAAACATGATCTAAATGAGCAAACTCCAGCTCTGTTAAACACAAAAAACATCCTACAAACAGTGTTGGGGAAACTACTTTGAAATAAGTGAAGCTCAAAGCTACATTAGAAATAGTTTAGCTACAGCAGCACAAAAAGTATGAAGCTATTTTGCCTCAAGAAACATCTAGTGTGAAGTGATCCTAATGGATAATATGATAATAAAAGAGTGGTGCATGGATGACGTATTTGTGTAGGCCAACCAGGAAGTTAGCATCACCCTGCGTTCCCTCGACAAAAAACCAATTGGATTTTTTCATTTGATTTTGGATTATTGCAGAAAATAAACTCTTTGGCAAACAAACGTTTATGATACATACACATTAGGCTATAAACGAACAACACCACGGTCACATGACATCACTTCACCACTACTAACCTAAAGCCGGATTAGTGTTTGGCATGATGACGTTTAGTAGTCTCATGTAGCTACTTGTTAGCGTTCACCTTTTTTAAGACACGTGAAAGCTTCAAAATTCACAAGTGGAGTATTTACTGACATATTTTATGTCTAGAACAAACTGTTAAAATCTCTTAAGCTTGAGTTAACCACAGACCTTATTTCAGGCATCTAAATAAAAACCCATTCAAAAAACCCATTTTCTGGGTTTCTGGACTTTTTGCAACAATCTATGGAAAAAAGTTGCGCTGCCTGACTGCTTTTAAATGTAGTTAAACTAGTGTTGTTGCTACATGTAGCATCACTACACCCCGACCTTGCCTGCAAATATGAAATATGTTTTACATAAATTAAATGGAGGGATGTCTGTGAGCTAGCAGTCTATTGAAATGCAATGCTATATTCACACACAACATCACGGCAACAAACAGTATATCTGGTGTTTTTCTTCTCTCTGTGTAACACTGCTGCAAAATCTTGCTGTGTCCCTAAATCTGTTGGCCGGCGACTTGTCACATCAGCTGCCGGTCTCAGACGAGTCCTTTCGAGCCGGGAGCAGACTTTTCTTGTCCCGCTGTAGGCCGTGTTGGACCATGGCAGCTCTTCCCTGAGGGTTTATCCTCCACTAAGATGCCAGAGATCACTGTGTCACGTCGCTAAGCTACATATTTGCCGCTTGTAGTAACATACATATCATGAGTTGGCGTCTCTGTTGGTGTTGGATGCCTCGCAGCGTCAGTATGAGGCTGCCAGTTTCATTGCTCTCCCACAGATCTGCTTGTGGTTAATGTCTTGGTATCTGCTGGTTTCTAATTTCTCTCAGGTTCTGCACCTATCCATGGTATTTGCAGATTATCTTAGCAGCTGTTCCTACCTCTACTGAGAATGTAAAATTGATTAGATACATGTCAAACAGATTGCATACATTTTGTATGTGCATATCTTATAGACAAAATGAACCACTAAATGAATATAGTTAGTAAATTGTACAAAACACATTAAAGATGATCAAATAAACCAATCAAATTCTTCATCAAAGAGCTAAAATCTTCTTCAGTTATGATAATGCTTGCATCTAACAAAGCCAGGAATCTCTCTGTCTGTCTGTCTGTCTGTCTGTATGTCCTTTGCATATCTCGAGGACTGTTCTTCCGATCAACATCACACTTAATAGGTGTATTGCTCAGGACCCATAGACGTGCAGTGTTGAATGTGGTGCAATTTGGCCTGATGGTGGCGCTATAACAATGAACTTTACGTTTTGGCTCAGAAACAATTATTTTTTCCCTGGATTTTGTGGGTCCAGATGAATATATCTGTATAAAGCACGACCATTTTCTTCTGGATTGATTTTTCGCCATTTTTAATTGTGTCCAGATCCGATTTTTTTGCTACTCCTCCTACACATTTTGAGCAATCGTCACCAAATTTGGTACAGAACATCTCTGGACCAAGCCGGAAGTAGTTACTTTTTTGTATTGTTGATGTTCCATACAGTTTTGCTATAGCTGGCCCTCAAATTAGCTCAAATGCGCTCCGAACGGGCACTGCACTAGTGATTTTAATGCCACCATCAAATGAAAAGCACAGCCATGCTGATGAGGATGAGGATTAGAGAACAAAAAAAATATTAACTACTTTGATAAACGATAAATCCTATTGGTCGTCTTCAAACCTGCAACCAGCTCATTGGATAACAAGGTCATACTTTTTAATTTCATTGGTTAATTTAAGCTACTGTTTCCAGAATAACAAACATAACTGCTGGGCCCACAACAAGTAATTTGACAGCTTGGATTTCACTTTAAAGGCATAGTTCGGTGTTTGAAGTGGGCTTGTATGGGCTACTTATCCATAGTCGGTGTATTACATACAGTATATGGAGTTTTGAGAAACAGGAGTACCAGCACCGGAGCAAAGTAATGCACTGTTGTGGACAGGGCAGCAGCAAAATGTATTTTCAACACCTAAAAGAATCAATATCAGTTTAAGTGTACACTATATTTAGAACATTTTCGCTGGTTTACCTTGCCGTGAGACAGCTATACGGTCTATGTTTCTGACGGGGAACTGAAGCCGTTATCTATGCTCTCTTCAAAGCCACCAGACTCCATTGAAAGAAAACAGTAATTTTACTCAAATGAATGGCCACCTTAATGTGGTGGAAGGGTTTGTGTGCCACAGTGACCAGTACAAGATGTTTCTGAAAACATTTCAGGTGAGAAATAGGCATTACAGTAACAGACTATTGATTCATATTTGATCAACGCTGCCTAGTTTGACCGTTTGATGGGAGTTCGCGAGTGATTGACAGATGCCTCCGTTGAATGAACAGCCAATAGGAACGCTCTCTCTCTGAAATGACCTGTGATTGGCCAAAGTCTCCTGTCACAGGCTGGATTTTTTAAAGCCTGAAAACAGAGCCATGAGGAGGTGCAGAAGTCTAGTTTTCTCTCAGAACACTTGAATTACAATATGCTGAAAGGTTATTATGGAATTTTTGCCCAATAATGCAAAACACATTCTGCCTACTGAAGCTTATTATCGCGTTAACTTTGACAGGCCCATTCAAAACAATCATTAGTTGTTTAATTTCTATATTCAACCAGCATTTCAGCTACAGTATGTTGTAGACACGAACACCAACAGAACACCACAGATGTCGCTGTGAGTGAGATGCCGAGCCGTGTAAGAGCAGTGCCCCGCATGTATGTGTCCTTGTTTCCTCGTGTGGATCAAGACAAAGTCACACTAGTCGTTAACTCCATTGATCTTTTTTTAAAAAGCCAAGTAATCATGATTGATTTGCTGCTCGTCAGCTGATTGTCTCCATTGGCATCTGTGGGGGTGAACTGTCCAGCTGCTTGTTCCTATTTGATGATGACATTCAAGGTTAGTCGCAGGACCCTTAA
>CAKAKQ010026768.1:0-13213 GCA_916700675.1 Helicolenus avius
GCGCCGTTCATTCCTGTCCGCCCCTGCCAGACTGGAGTCGCGTCACATATCTGGGAAGCAGGACTGAATTGGTTTCCACATGCAATTGAGAATAGGTCAGCTCACAGTGGAGGCGATTATTTTGATACTTTGACTTTGAATACAGTTCAAAGCAGGTTTGGGGGCAGTGAACTCCATCACAACTAGGGGTGGGAAAAAAATTGATTCACCTATGTATATTTTTTACGATTTTTGAATTGAATTTTTTAATGCCAGAATCGATATATTTGCTACATTTGAGTCTATATGGAGGTAGAAGGAAGTTACCAGACTATTATATATTATAGTCTAAGTAACGTGAGGTCATACCTGTTCCGTATCCGTCAACCAAAACAAACTGCAGTCGGCCACAGCGAGCCGAAACAAAGTAGAAAACGGAGGGTCCATGTGGATATGACCTGCACCGTCACATTTTAAATCCAAAGTGGTAAACACTACACATCCAGTAAAGTATGTAAACACTTTGGGTTTCACACATTGACAGGAAAGCAGAGCTAGACATAATGGCTAAAGCTGCAAGCTAACTCTGTCACGGACAGGAAACGTTATTGTATTGCGGTAACGTGCGGTCAGCCAGCCGTCACTTGCATCTCCGTGGTCAAATGGGCCGACGCTACAACTGTAGAGCGCCCATATACTGACATTTATGTTAAATGCATTCAAACGGCCCCGATGGAGCTGACCATGGATGGATAAAGAGAACAGAGCTGACGGAAGAGCTAGCGACGGACTTGGCGAAGTTAGCGGAAGTATACACGTGTGACTGCGTCCGGTTTTCAAAATAAGGTGTTAACAAAAGGAACTCTATATTCAAAATACATACATAGAAATAAGATTGATTGGATTATATTCACCAGAAGTATAAAATATTGCATGTCCCTTATGAATTGAAAAGAACATACCACTAATTCGTGAAGGAGATTTTTGGGTTGTAAAGTAAAAGTCCCTAGAAGTGTATGATTCAACTTTTTCCCATGGTCTAGTGTTAAAAAAGTGAATTGCAATAAATCCTTATATCAAATTGCTATTCTTGTCGAATCGGCACCTAAGTTTTGTGATAGTATCGAATCGGGAGACAGGTGTATCATCCCAGCCCTAATAACTGTAGCCATTTATGTTCAAACTTTAACAGCGAGAAATAGTTTGGTTATTAAATCCCTGCATAATAATAAATACGCATTTGTATGCAGATGATGTTGATCCTTCAGTTGCAGGGTAATTCAATTTAACAATGGTCCAAGAAACAATTCAGGGAATGTAATATCGCCTTGACAGCTATGATATCCTGTTGAGCATCTTCATTCACTGCAGTCACTTTAGTTTGTGCGTTCGAAGAGGGCGGGGGGTGGTGGGGAGGTTCTCAAAACAAGCTTTCATCAAAAGGAGAAATGAGAAAATGATCTACGTGACACGTCCTCAGTCACTAAGCCTCCTGGGAAACGTTTCATAAAGCTTTTCACGTGCATGCAAGTGTGTGTTGGTGTGTCTTCTCAGCAGGAAATTCTAACAGAAATTACAATAAAAAAAATGAATAAAGATCTCACATTTGGAGTAATAACAGGTCTTTCAAAGCCGGGGAGCTAGACGCTGGAGAGGCAAATTGTGCATTCCAGAGTTAATGGAGACCTTTCCATAACTTAAAGCATGTTTATTGGAAACTTATTACAATGTTTGTCTTGTGCTTCCTCGAATCATTATCCGGAGAAACCTACTGTAGCTTTTACAGATAGCTTTATTTACACAAGGCTATCCACTTACATCAGCACAGGAATAGAAATTCAAGATCTTGTATAAAGCCAAAAACATGAAGCACTCTAGTAACCCAAGCTTTGTAAGGATGAATTAGTAATCTTCTAATCAGATCTACAATCTTAAACAAAGGCACTGTATCCGTCTCTCTCTCCGCTTGACAAACACAGAGCAGGTGGGCCACTTCGCTATGTAAATCTGACGGCTGTCCGAAATTAGAAGGAGGCTTTGTCTTGCTAGCGGGGAAAACACAGACATATTTAAAGCGCGCAGAACAGGCACTTCAAAGCCTGACATAGAAAAACGATCTTCACTTAAATATCTGCAGATGAATGGGGACATATACGTTCGGCAGCACAGGAACATTTCTGGTGAATGTTAAGATGCTGGGTGATTGCCAGAAAGAGCAGATTTTCTGGGGTAAACGGTGACTGTGGTTTCGATGTTGTCTGGGTTGTGTTTGTGGAACAGGATGACGCCCGATAGAGAATCAGATCCGAGCCTCGCGACGACTGCCTGGGGAGCCGGGGTGATGATGTATTAGGGCCCTGAGTTTTTTTTCTGAGATGGCTGAGCAGCAGTCGCCAAGACAACAAAAGGACCCCCGTGCCAGAAAGCATTCCTTCTTTCCTCCCACTCTCATGCACTGCTAATAAGAGACAGAGTGAAAAAAAAGCCGTGGAAGGAGAGCTGGGAGGAAAGATGAGAGCTCTCCCACCCGTTCAGAATAGTTCCCATGTACTGGGTCGTTACAGTAGGTTGCCAAGTGTTTTGTTTGGATCCATTATTGCATCTCAGTTCTCCCCAAAGCTGTTTAATTGTTGGAGTGCAATGAGACGTGATTACGGCGAGTTCAATGCAGACACAATTGGAAAATTATTTTCAGGTACCATAGAAAGCTTCTGTTCCATGTGAATGATACACTGCATTGTTCAGTTCTTAATGAAGAGCTCCAGACTGCAGCATGGATCCAATGCCTTCAATGGTTTCCAACCATGCAAGACTGAATACTAGGGCTGTCAAAGTAAACGCGATAATAACGCGTTAACGCAAATTAGTTTTAATGCCACTAATTTCTTATCGCATTAACGCAACTTGTGATTTTTAGGTTGTAGCGGGCTCATTTTTAAAGCTAGTGAAGATACTGGCACAATATGAAACTAAAAATCTTAGGAACGCATTGGTACCAACCATGCCATACTAGCTTGTTGAGTAGACAGCCCTACTCAATACTGATGTTTTTTAAATGGATTGGATTGGATTGGATAAGATGTCAAAACAAGAAACCTCTATTTTGAAATTGCTGGTCCTTCAGACATCCATGGCAACCATAACAAAAGGGGGATTCTCACCTTTGGTTAGCCTTATCCTATTGTTGCATAAGAATGGTAGAAATGTGAAAATATGGCGGCCGTGTACTCCCAACACATCCTCAGACAGAGACTACGACATGTTTGTTACAGTGGCGAAAATACCAGTTTGTCTGGGGGCACTTCTTTAGACTCCAGACAGAGGGTGGCATACTTCAGAGGCCAGATGGAAAAAAATATGCCAAGCAAATAGAGCAGAAATTCTATTGTTGCGGGTAATGACTTTCTGCAGGATTCATGCTGAGAATATGAAAGGCAACGCCGCCCTACCCTCTTCCAGACCCTCTCTCTTCAGTCTCCCCTCCTCTTTAGACAAAGCCCACAAACGGCAATGCACACAAACAAATAGCCTGAACAGAATGTCACTGGAGCATGGATGATGCAAAACACGTGTGTGTATATATCGTTAATTCACATTAGTACCTACAGTGACTAAATATAGCTTTCAGTATGTAATAAGCAGGTGCTCTCCCATTGGGGGTGACATTAGAGCTTCTTATTATATCATTATACCCATGATGCACTTTTCCTGGGTCGAAGCAAACAATTAGCATCATTATGATGCTGGCTAACGATATTTCCTCCCTGGCTTAATTAGGACTCCAGCCACAGTGGCTAACCATCAGTGGTTTGAGCACAGACTCCCACAACAGGTGACCATCTGCAGAGAGATGCTAAATGCAGAATAGAATTAAATAGCACAGGGGTTTAGTTCATGTCATCTGGCCCTCCTTTAATGGTATGCATTTCAGCATTATGTTATATATTTTGTTTAGTGGTGTACATATTACCCAAAATGTTTGTAAAAATTTTCCAACCAGAGATCTGTAATTCCCATCAAGGTAGTGGTACGTTTCAGGTTTCTTGTCAATGGCGTCATATCCCCTGTGTGCTTGAAGTTTACTTTATATCCAATTTTAAGCCACATTATTACGATACACTTTTTAGATCTTGATTGTTTTTCGCTCTATTTTATCTGGATGAAGGATTTTAGTCATCGGACGTCTGGATGTGAAGTTATCAGAGAAACAAGCTTTAGCGGCAAGTTCGGCTCGCACCCAGTGTTCGCCAAACAGCATTGGAGAAACACAGATTTTTTAATGTCAAACTTGCTTTATTTAGTGTTTTAATCACTGGGTCTGTTTGTTTTTTTAGAGGAAGAGACCTCTGTGAATAATTTGGCAACCAGTTAAAAACCTCCTGAATGTCTGGATCTTATGTTATCGCATAAACTGAGAGCAAACGTTGGGGGCAGCTCGGCTTGGGACATCCATTGTCCGCCGAACTATGTTTTAATCACCAGATTCATTTGTTTTGGAGGAGGAGCCCTTCTGCGGATAATTTGGCACTGAAGGAATCCTACCCGGGAGAGGCTAACGGCAATGACGGCAATGGTGGTGAAGACAACAACTCCCATGATCCCACGCTACTGCACAACATCACCAAACTCCGTCAGAAAATTACATATTGTGCGTTTAAGATATACATGAATAAAATACATTTTTCATATTCTGTGGATACGTATCTGTTTTGTTGACCTATGTATTCATACTAAGAAACATACAATAAAAGTCTTAAAAATGAACTGCTCAATGTGGACAAACAAATCATGTGGAATTACCAAGAGAGCCCAAAATAACCTCTGAAGGCCTTCTGAAGACACATTAAGCTAAAGAATCACATATAAAAGCAAACGGACGTACCTAAATACAAGCAAGGCTACAGAAAATAAGAGAAAGCATTTATATTTACTATTATACTGTATATATGATACCGTCTAACAATAGCAATAAGACAAAATATAATGGTCTTAAAATCTATGGTGGACCAGCTGGTAGTACTTTGACAGGAAACATCCCCACACACATGCCCATTGACTCTTCACCATACTCTACTGTACACCCCCAACCTTCATGACCTCCTTTCCAGTGATGAGTAAAAGAATAGCACCAGAGGCAAGGAGGGAGGACGTTGTCATTACATTGGGTGGGGTGTTTCTTTTGATTTGGAAGAAATAGGTTCTGCATTAATGGAGTCATTCTCCGGCTCGTCTCCTGCTTTAAAAGAGGAGGAAAAACAAAGGCTGGGGAATGATAGCCGCGAGCTCTGTCTTCACATGGGCAACGCGTGATAGCTATACATTATTGTGCAGACCCGTGTATATGTGATATCGAGGTACTTATTTTGCTATTCAAATGATATTCCTGTGCGTATTCCAAATTCAAAACACGAGTCAGTTGATAACAATGCCATTAATGGGAAACACAACCTTGCAATGAATATGTGTAGAACAACATATACAAATGAAATATTTACAATGTTGCACCCTTTGGGATTCTAGATATCACCTTGACACATTACATGGACTAGAACTGTTTTAGAGGATGGCAACATCGCATTAATTATCACTTATCTTGTATATTTCTAACTGCACTAAGTTCATCACAAAACTCTGTGATTGCAGTTCAGACTTTTACTAAATTTGTAAAAGGTTCCCCATACTCGAGTGATTGTCCCCGCTGTGTATAGTACGATGCTGTACACTTTGATTTAACAGCACCCAAAGTCTTCTAATTGGAGAGTTTTTTGGAATGCAGGGAAACAGATGAGCTCTGATGATAATCAAGCTGAAATTAGCGCCGGGCCACAGTCAGACAGGTGCCGAGCTCTCCGATGCAGAAACGAGGGGCTAGCGATGCTAACCGTATTGATTAGCTGCTAGCACTTTGTGCCACACAATCAGCATCCCATGCACCATTGGAATTAGCCACATCTGCATCCACTCCTCGGCTCAGCAACATGGTCAACCAATCATCATCACAAACCATTCAGAACTTCTGGGAGAGGACTTTGATTGCCATGGAGAGAGCGCGCCACCGAGTTTGAAGAACATCTTTGAGGATTAACATGTCTGAGATTTAACATTCTGTTTGTTTTTTCTGTCACATAGAGCACTTTGGTGTCTTATAAATCTAGCTTTTATTCTCCCATTTAGAAGCCAGTGGATCATTGATTTAAAGTGGCACTTTAATGCTCATCTTTTTTCGGTTAACATCTCAAGCGCTCACTGCTGTGGAGTATGTTCACCGCACGCCACTCATAAATCAATAAGTGGCAATACTTTGTCTTTTTCAGCAATGTCACAATACCAGAAATTTTGTAGTCAAAACCGATACCAGTGAAATTCCGCGTTTCTCAATACCAATTTGGTACCACAGTAAAAAACAACAATAAAACAATGAATCCCTTGTACTTCAACATCCACTCCTCTATTACCGTTTGCATACTGTTTTTTGTTAGGAAGTGAAACAGGCCATAATTCCACCTCTATTATCTATGTTATATTGCTCAGAAAACTTATCCTTCAAACAACTGGATTTATTCAAGTTTCTCACCAAAAACTAAAATTTACGAGACTGCATTTGAACATGTCATGATAATGTCAGAATTTAGCTTCGCCTAATACTAATTTTTAGTTAACTGAGCCTGAATGCATCATAATGTAAATCAACTGTTGAAACTGGCAGGACGAGAGCTAGTTAATATTAGCTGCTATCAGCCGGTAAACAGCACAGTTCTGCTTGAAGCTAGAAGCCAACATTACCAAGTTCTTGTCCTGCCGATTTCAACACATTCTTGTTGTTCACAATGTAGCACTATCAGGGAAAAAATAGGGTGCATCTCCTGGACGTGTCGATAGTCCCAAACACATTTTATATCAGCAACGGGACACCATTAGTCCAGAGCCCTGACGGTACCAACGTTTACAGAATTTTGGTATCAAATTGGTACCTAAGTATGGTGACATCCCTAGTCTTTTTACATGGAGGTTCTATGGGAGCCATCCCTTTCTTTGTCTCGTCAGCTATTTTGGCTACAACTTGAGGTTTGTTCTATTCCTTCCAGACAAATCGCTCTTGCTGCCGCTGCTGCTGCTACCAGACGCCCCAAATGTCATTACAAGCCAGCTGTGCTAAATTTGCTACAATGCTATAGGTAACAAGTCAAAATCCTGGTATCATACTAGACGCTTGACCTTTTTAAATTCATACAAGCTGCCTCATCTCTTTATAGGATGGGCTCTCTGTGAAAAATGGGAGACGGTACAAAAGAATGGTGTGGGGGGTGGAGAGGTGAGGGAGGCAGACAAGGACCACCTGAGACAGAGCATCTCTTATGTGGGTCTGGGAAAAGGACAACAGAGGTGTAATGAGGATCGTGATAGACATCAGGCTGGAGTCATGTTGCATCAGTAGAGAGGCTGAGAGAGAGAGGAAAAGGCCTGAGAAAAAGAATGGGCATGAAATAAGCAGGGAAAAAGCAGATCCTACGCCTGACTCTGCTGGTCTGATTTATTCCCCCTCTTCCTCTTGTTTATAGCAGCACAAACCTCCACATGAAAGATGCAAAGCAGTCCAACTGCACAGTGCATGCTGTTCTTAACAACTGGGTATGCAGGGATGACAGCAGCAGACGGTGTAGCGGTGAGGCTACGCGACAAGAGCTGGTGAAACATGAGATCTCGCCACCTCCCCAGTGTACAAACAAGACATGGCTGCAAGGGAAGAGTGTGTACTGCGAAAAAACTCCCTCGCTCTCTTAGCTCCTTCTTGTGTTTCGGAGCGTCTGGTCGATGCTTATCTCCTACTGTCGAGATAGCTTTCCCCATGTAGGGAGAACAAAGGGAGGAGCACAGAGGTCGGCGGGGAATGCAGGAGGAGCTGAAAGGTAAACGTGTAGGCCTCTGGATGTACTGAAGAGGTGGTTGTGTAGCAAATAAAAAGTGGTCACTCGTATTGATGAACTCACAGAGATTTATCTCCCAGCTCTTAGGATTTCAGTGTAATACCAAGATGCCCAGGCAGACAGGAATAATTAAGCAATTTAGCTGTTAAGCATTGTGGAGCATTTAGCAGCTAAAGAGCCAGATGTTTCCCCTGAGGGGCTGGTGGACACCAAAGCAGAACTAAAATGAGAGTGAATATTGGACTAGTATCTGTCAGGTGGACAAAAACATGACTACAAATAAACACTAATGTTGCTCTGTGCGCAACATAATAGGCAACCTTTTTGCTAACGCATTCGTATGTTCACACATATCAACTTTAATAAGGTGATAACATGCCTGTGTTGTAGGCCAAAAGAAGAGCTTACACACAGTTTAAGACAGTCTTGGTTAGTTTCAACTCGGGATCTGTCTTTGAGTTTCTATCAGTTATGATATCAGTCACCGTGACGTCACCCATTGGTTTGTGGACTGCTGTATTGAAGCCTTGAGTTGGCATTTTGGCCGTTGCCATCTTGGTATTTTTTTACAACTAGAAGTGACACAAGAGGGTGGAGCTAAGTACAACTGAACGCTGAATAAGACATCTGACGCTAAATGGGACCATAATTTACTAAATGAACATCACGCTGTATTGAAGAAAACTTGAAACTAGCGACTGAGACCATAAATTCATGTTTACAATGTTTACTGAGGTAATAAATCAAGTGAGGAGTAGGCTCATTTCTCATAGACTTCTATACAATCAGACTTCTTTTTTTGCAACCAGAGGAGTCGCCCCCTGCTGGCGGTTAGAAAGAATGCAAGTTTAAGGCACTTGTGCAATGGCTTCACTTTTCAGATCCGGAGGTTGCCGCCTGGTGCCGACCAAAATAACTGCTGACATCCGGAAAAACATTGCTGTTAAGGTAAGCACTGATTATAATTAGTTCCCGCGCAGAAAACATACACAACTATGGCAAGTACTGTAGATCAACTTTTAACCTAGAATGTGATCTAGAAGTTTCCGACTTTCTTATAGCAATGTTTCCACGTTCCCCGATCTCCGTGATTAAGTTGATGAGTTTAGTTTACTTTATCAGTAGAGGTCTGGCTGGCTGCTTATAACGAAATAATACCATTACATCTGTCTATAGACTCCTTTTTTGTCACTTTCTAAACTCTCTGATGTTCAAGGATCTTAAAAACTTTCATCTCCGTGTTTTAATAGTACTATTTTAGGTCATGTTTGTAATGATGAATATGTAAATGCTCGGTGTTTACTCCGATAACGCTTATGTGGTCTCATAGATGGTGGTAGGAAAATCCACAGAGGAGTGGGAGTAACCCCATTAGCACGCCGCTGGATAACCATGCGGGGGCCCAGGGGAGGTCATTATGAAGGAGCTGTTTGCTATCTTCATATCTGTAATTAACATATGCAACGCTGATTACTTCTTTCAGCATTTAACCTAGATCTATATTTGAACCAGGCTATAACATGAAAAAAACAAAACAGAAACAAACAAAAGAATTCCTAATGGTGTTAAAAACATCACCCCACATCCCATAGACGCTGGCTTCAATCAACAGGTTGAAAGCAGTAAAAAACAGATCACAATAGATCCTGTTCCTGTTTAGGACTGTTTAGAGGAGCTGTGTTTGGGTCTGAATGGCAGGAAAATGTGACAGGAACGAGTGTGGGATTGTGCGGTATCCCAGTGGGTATCCCACGCCGCCATGCGAGCTCTCTGTGACGACCAGCTGCGGAATTCAGTTTACACTTGACGGCTCCATATTTACACAGGAAGACGGCGTGAATAAAGAACAATTCAATCACCGGGTTCCACCTCTGTTTTCATTTCCCCCCGGCATGCAGAAAGATGGAATGAAAGGAAAAGGGGGAAGGAAAACAAAAAGAGAGAGAGAGGGGAGAGAAAATCATGTGAAAGAAATTACAGCATTGCGGAGGAGTGTTTGATATACACTTTGACTGTGAAGGTAGAGTGCGAAGCCAAATGTGTGTGTGTTTGTGATAAAACAGGTACGAGTCTTTCATCTGAAGGGAAAATACAGGGGGAAAGGGCTGATCTTCCAGCGCAATCATTCGCTTTTTCTCGATGTTTTTTCATGCTGAAGAACCACAAACAACAATTTCACCCAGTTCCTTTCAGCTACCGCATTGTCTCCATCCTTTGATAATATCATTTTGTTTGGGAGACAGTCACTTTGATTTGCATTCTTTTGAAAATCGGGGGAAAAAAATGCATGAATTCATCGGAGGGAACAGGTGGGGAGCTGGTCTCTTGTTTGTGGATCGCCTCGAGTCGATTCCCGGCCAGCGTTTAATTCAGCTATCGGGAGGCAATGGGCGAATGTTCAAACAAATGCCAGCTCCGCTTATCAGGGCACTGCCTCATCCTTCGATATGTCAATCTCTTGCCAAGTGGTTCCCAGACTTGGTGAGTACGCGGAAGTTTGATTTCATGGGCTGCCAGCCGAACTTCTAAATAGACAGGCGGCAGCGTTCTGTGCCCTGGTTTGTTCAATCATATCATTAGGGAGACAGTACGAGTCCCAGCGGATGTTTCCCGTTGCATATTTAATGCAGTGATGAACACAGTCAGATTTGCAGATTCAGCTTTTAAGTGCTGGCGGCTACCAGTTAGACGGTGCTTTGTAAAGAGAGGATGAGTTCTTGAGGGGGGCGTAGATTTATTGTATTGATCATCCATTAGAAATGATGGCTGTTTGCTAATAAATTTCCTCACAGACATGCCAATAAATGTGGGACTAATGTTTTTCCATGGACAAGGTATAGCCCACTTTGATAATAATTAGGGTCAGGGAAGGGTAATGCTAGGAAAAGACGTGTTGTCCGACCATTTGGGGAGACTCGTGGGTACTGATAGAACCCATTTTAATTCACATATCTTGAAGTCAGAGGTCAAAGGAACCCCTATGAAAATCGCCATGCCAATTTGTCCTCACCAAAATGTAGCATTACTTTGTAGCATTGTTATTTCCAACATGCTTGTATGACATGGTTGGTACCAATGGATTCTTTAGGTTTAGTTTCATATGATACCAGGACCTCTACAGCCTCTGAAAAATAGTAAAGTCAGCCAAAGGGCGCTGGCATCTTCAAGGAGTGGAAAAGGTTAAATGTGGGGATAACAGTGCACATTTTCAGGCTGTCTCTCCTGGAAGACTTTAATAGTGTTGCAGTTTGCCATATCCTCGTACAGCAGTTCATATGACATCTCACGCAAAGTTATTCCTCATTTTTATATAGATAGATAAACAGATAGACAGATGTACTTTATTGATCCCAAATTGGGAAATTCTTGAAATTCTTTTTCATGGGTTTTCCTACGAATGTCCAGCCACATGTGTCAATTTCCAGTTGTTACATGCATGCAGTTTTTTCAAAATAGACATTGGTAAGGCTTAGGCAACAAAACTACTTAGGTTTAGGAAAGTATTGTGGAAGTGGATACTTAAGTACGAAAGTTACATGACAAATAAGTCAGTGTTTGAGTTAAAATACGGAAGTGGCGTAACTTAAGTGCGGAATTTATGTGACTCATACGGGGTAAAAACAGCGGTCTCCTGGGTGAAAGTCCAGTGTTTTTTGACCCACCCATCTACCCTGACCTCCTCCCTAAGCTGGGTTTGTTGCTCTTTATACTTCCTGGTTCATGATTACGTTGATTAAATAAAAATACATTTTTGTGGGATATACGCAAATTGCAGTGCGATACTTCTAGTAGGTATAGCTATGAACGGTGTATGAGAACAGCCTGTGCAGTTCGTTGTCCGTGTGACAGTTCGAACCCTGGCTACTTTCTATTTCCCCAGTTGGCCAATCACAGCGTGAATTGGGTGTGAATGTCGGATGGTCTGTTTCGGAAAGTTAGATTCTCCCCATGTTCAGCTCACATCACTGCAGCTTATAAGTGAATCTCTGAGGTTTGGAGTTTAGTTTCACACTGATCTTCCCGTTCGTACTTTCAGTCATTGGCCCTATTACTCTTCACTAATTGCTCTCACAGCTGTAATCCGAGCTGGATTTGAGCCGGGTTTAGTTTTTGCTAATACAGAATATTGCCTGCTGCTGCATATTGGAAGTTTTCCACCAGTGTAAAGGCTGTGATAGCGAAGCGCCTGTAGAAAACACAGTGTTTGTCAGCTGAACTTTTAGCTGTGTTATTCTTCCATAAAAAAAATTGGTTTCCACAAAATTATTTGGCTCTATTTTGTCAGCACATCAAGCATCGCAGGGAGAATAAGTCATTGCGTTGCTTTGTTGTTGTTGTACATGACAAAAGCATAGGTCAGTGGAACAGCTTATGATGACCTTTAGCGAGGAAAAGGTCGTCTAACCTGCTGTGCACAGACTAATAAAGTCGCCACTGTGCTGTTCTGCAAGTGGAGATCTTCATAAACAAATCTGGCTGCTCTAGTCGTCCTTGTCGTCCATTCACACCGCTCCCAATCTCAATGGCAACCGAATGCGGAGCAGAATTAAAAATATGCACCATCACACCTCCTTTTTGGAATTGCATCCTCGTGTGCGTGCGCTTGTTGCAGTGTGTAAATAACTGGTGCGAAATACCGAGAAGAATTTTGGCTCCCCGTTGTTGTTTGGTAATGTAAAACAGCAAACACTTGCCAGGGTTTCCTGCTGTTCGTCTTGTAACGAGCCAAGGCCACGACAAACATAAGGTACCAGCTGGTCAGCACCCATTTCCACAGAAGTAATTTGCAAATGGAAAATGCTTTCATGCTACACACACTGATAGGCACACACACACACACACACACACACACACAACAGAAGAATGGGAGAGCCTGAGGCTGTTTCGATACATCCACAGCGAGGAGAACAGTTTTGAAGTTGTGCAGGTTTTGAGTTGTTAATGTTTTCCAGGTGGAATGTGGGTGTAACAGGGCTAGCCTGAAGTGCACTGCATGCTCCGGATGATTCTGTACCTGATCCAAAGGATTCTGGTGCTCCAACCGGGGCCCAGAGGATCAAGGGGAAGCAGAAAAATGTATGACGGGAGGAAAGCTGAAGATGAATGAGTTCAGTGGGAGTTAGAGACATCCTCGTTTTCTGATATATTTGATTTCCCATATCTCTTCCACGCTGTAAAACTAGTTTGATAGAGGTGAATAAATAACTTTCCTGTACGCTGTAAGTAGGGCTGCACAAATATGGCCAAAATGATAATCGAGATTATTTTGATCAATATTGAGATCACTATTATTTATCACGATTATTAAG
>CAKAKQ010026776.1:0-12000 GCA_916700675.1 Helicolenus avius
CATTTTAATAAATAAATAAACAATACCTCCGTGAAGTTTTATAAAGTGTAAAACAGTAAATAAAAAGAGCAATCTTGAATTTGTGCTGAAGTTTGAGTCCCGGTTCAGCAGCAGCAGATTGTGGTGCAGAAAGCAGAGTTGTTCTCATGGTGAGTCTCTCCAGTGAGACGCCTTCTGTTCTTCACATAAACTACAATACTTCATAACCAATGATTACTAGAGCTGAATATGGACAACAGCAATAGAAGTGACTATTCAACTCTGATAACTGTACACCATCTATGCAGCATTTGTGGATTAACACAGGCCTTATATGCAGTTCCATCCCATTCCATTCCACTGGGCCTCTCTAACAGCAACATGTGAAAAGTACTGCTTTCTATTTATTTATAAAGGCCTTCCCTTGCCATCATTTATCACATATTACTGATATGATAACACAACTGAACTAATAGGTTGATTTAAAACCAACTATTCTACTCTTTAATGGAACTGTTTTGAACTGTGTTCAGATCTCACTGTTCTGATTGAATAAAAAAGTAAAACATTTTTTTACTCAGATTTTATGCATATGGTGGTGTGTTCTTTATATTATACCAGTTTTACTAAAATTAAATTAAAAAAAATTCAATACATCGCCTTGCTCACTGTATCGCAACATATTGAATAACCTCTGTATCATGATTCGTATTGTATTGCCAGATTCTTGCCAATACACAGCCCTATTTCACAGTGTGTTTTCACTTCATCAAAGTTCATTGTGTGTTAGTGTTTGGTTGTTCTTAGCTCCATCCTCTCGTGGTGTCACTTCTGGTTTGTGAAAAACCCAAGATGGCGAGGGCCAAAATGCCAAACTCGAGGCTTCAAAACGTTAGTCCACAAATAGGTGACGTCACGTTGACTACGTCCACTAATGTCTCGTATACAGTCTATGTTGGTGGGCCAAATCTGATTAGGAATATTGTGATATTTTATGATGTGCTGATCAGCTGTCAATCAAACAGTGTCCCCACGGTGGTGACAGTTTTCATTTGTCATTTGTGGCACACTTTGCTGTATTCTTCCAGCCTTGAGGCCCATCACAGAACCTTGTTAAATCCCCTTTTTCCCATTCCTTTGGGGCTCCGGATGATGTGTGTTCATCATTGCCTGAAGGCTCTGTGATGGCTTTTCCCCGCCGCTGAAAGAGCGGGTAGATGGCACCGAGATGTGTATGTTTACTGCTCCTGGCTGCTCAAATAATGTGTACTACTGATTACCTGTAAAGCACCAGTACTCCTTTTCAAAGCAAACCACTCTGGCTGCAAACCACAGACATAACACTCAAGCACAAACACAATCCATTTTCTTTTGTCCCCGTCCAACCTTGTAGCCAGCAGGGGATCAGGTGTGTTGCTCATTGAAACTTCAGCAGTGAAGGTACTCGCTAAAACAACCTTGAACCTGCAACTGTGCCATTCAAAAACTCCATTTTATAACAGGTGGAACCATGTTAGCGCTCCATAATCCTGCAGAATGCTCAGCGATGTGTAAAAGCCCTCTTACGAATGATTACCTTGGTCCGTATATACAGTGCATTATAGGAATGAAGACGCCCCCCCCTTGACCCAGATAAGGGCAGTATACAAAGTCGGCTCTGTTTGGCACTTTTTCTCGACAGTAGTTTTGCAGCCAGTGTGTCAGGTGCCTTTTAGTAGTGCCTTTTATTCCATTATGTTGAGTGTTTTTTCCTCAGCAAATTCCTTGGTGTGGTTTCTGCGAGGAAGACTTTGATGTGGCAGTAGTGTTTGCATTACAAAGATATGAAGATGGATAGAGCGTCACTGTAATTAGAGCCGGCTGATATGACCAACAAAACAACACCTTTTTATCTCATTTATTTTAAGCTCATGGATGATTCATGACTTTAATCAATGCTTTTTTTCCCCTG
Source organism: Helicolenus avius (assembly GCA_916700675.1). Taxonomy (NCBI): domain Eukaryota; kingdom Metazoa; phylum Chordata; class Actinopteri; order Perciformes; family Sebastidae; genus Helicolenus; species Helicolenus avius. Next base: position 1,931 of record CAKAKQ010026776.1, read on the forward strand.
CAAAATGTAGCCAAACTAAAACCTTCATTTGAAAACTAGATAAGCAAGAAGAGGCATTATACATATTCAATATAGGTTATGGACCGTCTGTACCATTTTACTTAAACCATGTAGAGCAGACATCACTTTTAATATTTAGTTTACTAATTCATCTCTGCCATCGTTTGTGTTGACAAGACACCAGCCTGATATCTGCAGCTAGCTCGTCAGCTACTGTTAGCTATCCAAATGCAAATTTGTTTCAATGCCACTAAATTTCTTTAACGCAACTTGTGATTTTTAGGTTGTAACGGCCTGTTTTAAAGTTCGAGTGAATTCTAGTATCATATGAAACTAGAGACCCTTAAGGAATCCATTGGTACCAAACATGTAACGCTCCAAATTTGCGCTAAAACTTGGCTCATATCTGCACATTTACATGTTTTGTAAATGACCATGCCCTAACCTGCATGACATCATATGCCAGGCAGATTTATTTGTAGGAGCAGGCAAGTCCAGGTTTATTTGAGGTTGCAGTCAGCAACTGATCATGTTGAAATACACAAAAACCAATGGACTTGACCCATCAGTACAAATACGTTGCTCCAGTCAGTAATAAGGTTTCCTCTAAGGTGTACTCCCCACCTGTCTCTTACTTGTTTACTTTAACTTAAGCAGCTTACTTGTGGTCAAGCTTTCCATCAATAAATCGCAGGACATTTGCTTCTATTAAAAAAGAAATAAAACAATGCTCTCGGGCCGCTCCAAAAATGACATTTGTTGCCATCAGTTCAGAGCTGTGCTGTATTTGAGCAGATGAAGCCAGCTCACGTCAGCAGACAAAATGTAATGTTAAGGTAAAAGACAGCTGTCAGAGTAAAGCATGCACAACCAGCAGTGTGTATAGGTACAGATACAATAGAGGAATGAAGTGTTTAGATGTCACCACATTATACCACTGCTCTCTGATCTGGAATCTTCATATCCACAATATTCAATCAAGTCACTTCACTGACGGAATATTTTAGTAGGTGGACTATTAATGTGCTTGTAAATCTGCTCCTACACAAATCTGTAGCACTCTGAAGTCTGTGGTGTGGCCCAAAACAAAACTTTGTTTCTTTTAACATCAGACCCCGAGCACACGACAGATGTCTTAAAGAATATCAGCATACATGTTTTCATATCAGGAGTGTCACTTAAAACATATGACAGGGTTCTAAATGGATTCATAATTCATTTATATGTATGTGTGTGTGTGTGTGTGTGTGTGTGTGTGTGTGTGTGTGTGTGTGTGTGTGTGTGTGCGCTGGCTGGCTGTAAACTGTTGCTTCCCATTGCACTGAGAAATGCATGATGAAACGTTGTAACTGAAAGTGATGCTGTAGTAAAGAGCGTTAGCGCACTACGAGACCGACAGAGAGAAGGACTCGGTGTGGCAGCATAGAGGGAGGTGAGTGTAATTTATTGTGATGAGCGTAAACTGGTCGGATCATCCGATGGGTATTTGGAGTAATTAGGGCAGTACTTCCTCTTTGCAGCGCAGAGGAGGAGGAGGAGGAACAGGTGCACACGAGCACAGTCAGGTTCACTTGCAAACACACATTAAAAGTGGATGCATGATTAATATTTACTTTGAAAATTTGAAAGAAGAAAAAATCTATTGCAAGAGGGAGGAAGATTAGAAATGATTACATAAGAAAATGTTATTTTTTCCACACAAAACTAAATAGTTTTGACACCCCAAAAACGTCATAGGCTATATCAACACGTTCTCATCACGACTCATCACATACTGACGCTTTGTCAGACCCTTCGCTGTCAAACACACGTTTAATATTGGGTGTTAAACAAAAACACTCACTTAGGTTTAGGCAATAAAACCACTTCAGTTAGGTTTAGGAAAAAACAAACATGGTTGAGCTTAAAATGACTATGTTTGTAAAGTGAAAATGAAACTTAACGTTGTGAACACGGGACACGAACGAACAGCTGAATGTAACGTGAAAGTGAAACGTAACACACGGGACACAACCAGAGGTCTCCTGAATGAAAGCCCTGTGTTTGTTGGACCCATCAACCTCCCCTCCCTCCACATCTGTGCATCTCTTTCGCTCTTTGAACCACATCAGAAACTGACTTTAGCTTGTCACTAAAATGAGAATAACTGGTCCCCTTTAAAGGGCGGGATGCCTGTCTGCACCCTCCTGTTAACTTAAGAGGTCAGAGCAGCTATACCTTTTCTCCAGACAAGATTTAGTCTCAAATTGCTCCGTAACACTCAATACAGTAAAGTTGTAACCCGTAAAATCAGTGATTTTTTTGGACACTGGGGGGCAGCCTAAGCAAAACGCTGACATATTTTCACCTTTTAAGTTGATAGGGCAAACCAACCGTCAAATACCACCACTTGGTCAGTGCATCGGAGACCGACCCACCGGGGCAACCTTTAGCGGCTTTATGAGAAGTACCGGGCATTCAACTAACTCCAATGTAAACCCATTCGCATAAGTATTAGACGGTCAGAACAACTGACGTATTACAAAGAGCGAGAAAATCCGCCTAGGGAGGAGGTCTGGATGGATGGTTGGGTCAAACAAACACAGACTTTAACCCAGGAGACCGCTGTTTGTACACGGGAGTGTGAAACCAAGTCAATGGTGACTCCTAAGTTACGTAATGTGCATGCGTAGCTTACTTAACAAACATACTTATTTTAACCCAAACCACGATCTTTTCCTAAACCTAACCAAGTAGTTTAGTTGCCTAAACCTAACCAACTAAACGTAAAAACTAAGTAAACCTACGTTGGAAGTTTATTTTGAAAAGACTCTATGCATTTAACGAGCGGAAACTGTCACGCTGTCCCTGATACATCCAGAACTGAAGCTAAAGGGGAACCTAGAGCTGATATGGAGCAACATCAGCGGCCATTTGGAGTCATATTTGTGTCCACATAATAAATTTATGTCCAATATTCATTCAACTTTAGCACCGTTTTGGTCTCCACCAACCCTTTGAGGGAACTATCTGACTCCTTAGCTGCTCCACTACGTTCACCAACTAGTTGCTAACCGTTGCTGGGATTGAGGTACAGTGGGCTTTTAAAGCTTTTTCTCTGAACACAGCTGCTGCTGAATCTAAAAACAATGATGATGATGATGAGAGAGGTGGAACTGTACACTGCTAATTCTCTGTGGTTTCATCATTATAAATGATCCCTTTCACATAGTCATTTGATCCACTGTTAATATGAAAATATTGATTATATTTTGATTATATTTAATAATAGGATATATCATTTCTTTATGTCCGTCTTTACTCGTAGAACTTTCAAGTCCAGCACAGAATCACGGCCAGTCAATTCTGACTCAGTACTACTCAAATCAAATAAATAATATCAACTAAATGTTTGATCATTAAAGCCCAAAGCATTACGATTTTCAAAGAACATGGTATGAGCCAACAACCTGACAGAAACTGTGCCCTCAAGGAAAATACCCTGGAAATGGTCCAAAAGCAAAGTTTTCTCCACTCGAACTGTGAGTCAAACAAGTCAGGGGGTGTATCTCTTAGCCAGCTTCAAATGATCTGCTTAGGGCATGGTTTCAAGGGGAATTTTAAGTTTGTCTTGAGCAAATGTCAAACTCAGAGAGACATTAGGAAGAGGCCACGAAGCTAAAGCAAGTAAATTAATCAGGTTGACTCCAGTTATATGTCGTATCCTTTACTTTTCACCACTTTGTTCCTCAAATACTAGTTCTTTTATCCTCCAAATAATCATGTCGTCTCTCTATTTTGAATACCAACTCCGAGGCGCCCCCTGTTGCTGAACCCTCGCCGACCCCTATCTCTCTTTTATCAGCCAACAAATAGTTTGCTGAGCCCTCCCTTTCCTCACCCCGGCCCCTTTAATTGCATCACTTGTCATATTAATTACATCAAGGATATGTGCAGACAAACAAACATGGCCCGTAATGAGCGCATGAGTTATTAAACGTTTGTATTGTCAATTACGTGCATCTCATTAAATAACAATGATAATTTGTGCAGCACTTCACTAAACAAAATGCTTGTGACAGCATAAGTGCTATTTATGGAGCAGCGTGATGATTTTATCAAAGCGAAGGCAGGAGATATTAGCTGTGGAGAGTGGAGAGTGAATTTCCCATCTGGTGACAGTAGACATGACCGTGAACAGTGGCGGAAGAAGTGTTCAGTTCATTTACTTAAGTTAAAGTAAAAGCACCAATCCGTTAATATAAAAATACTCCAAATACTCCATTAAGTAAAAGTCCTATCAAAACCCTACTGGTGTAAAAGTACAGAATAGTCATTGGTAGGGCTGTCAATCGATTCAAATATTTAATCAAGATTAATCGCATCATGGTCCGTAGTTAATCACACATTTTTTAACGTTCAAAATGTACCTTAATGGGACATTTGTCAGTTATTTATTACTCTCATCAACATGGGAGTGGGCAAATATGCTGCTTTATGCAAATCTATGTATATGTTAATTATTGGAAGTCAATTAACAACACAAAACAATGACACACATTGATCCAGAAACCCTCACAGGTACTGCATTAAGCATACAAAATATACTCAAATTAGGGATGTTAATAATGAACCGTATAACCGTTAAACGACATTCAGCATTTAAATCGATTAACACTATCGGCTAAAACAGTTAAAAGAAATGTTAATAACTAATTAAAAAGTAAAATTTGAAAATGGCCATGATAGTTTTTACTCGCAGAAATTTAGCATACGATTGGAACATTTTTTAACCTCCTTTGCGACAAGCTAGTATGACCAACGGTTGGTACCGATGGATTCCTTAGGTTTTCTAGTTGATACCAGTATCTTCACTCTAGCTTTAAAACTGAGCCCGCTACAACCTAAAATGTTCTGTTAATGCGTTAAAGAAATTAGTGGCGTTAAAACAAATTTGTGTTAACGCGTTGCGGTCACGTTAACTTTGACAGCCCTGATATTATGATATGTCATTATTACACTGTTAATATTAGACTGATGCAATAATGCATGAGCAGGATTTTGCTGTTGTAGCTGGAGGTGGAGCTAGGTTGAACTACTTTATATAAGGTGTCACGAGGGCTCATGAGGTCATTAATGCAGAACCAAAGAAGAAAAAAAAAGTTCTGCTACACACGTTTGTAGTTGCTTTCTCTTTTACTTTTCTCAAATCTTTTATTTTGCTAAATATTGATATCTGAAATGTGACAAGAGTCCCAACTACACACTGTTTTTTTTTTAATAAGGAGTCACACACTAAAGTTTGGTAGCCACTAATTTTATCCTTAACAATGTATTTTATTTTTATAAAGGTATTCTATGTGTTTTTAATGTGAAATGTTGAAATGTAACAACAGCTGTCACAGAAATGTAGCAGAGTGTAAAGTACAGTATGTTCCTCTGAAATATAGTTAAGTAGAAGAATAGATAGAAACACTCTTGGAAAGTACAAGTACCCCAAAGTACTACTCTAAGTAAAGATGGAGAACTCCACATCACCACATAACCACCATCAACAGTGTGTCTGTGTGTGTGTGCGTGCGTGCGTGCGTGCGTATGTGTTAGGGTGAATGTGGGGCTAGCAGCAGGTAATAAAGGTGACCGGACAAGAGTGAGGTTGCCAGGTGTGGTGGCACAGTATCCCCCTCCTGCAAGTCAGACTTCAGAAGGACTGGCATCAACAAACTGACACAGGAAAACCACAGTCACATAACGCCTGCCAAACTCTGTCAGCTACACAAGATTCAAAATACAGTTTTTTTTTTTTTTTTTACTTTAGATAAAAACTGATATTTTGATTTATTGATTTTCATCCTTGGTCTCTTACTAGGTAGTGTCTAGAAGGGAACTTGCAAGTTTGGGAAACTCGTGAGATGGTTAAGGTTAGGCATTGATCTCGAATAGTTAAGGTTAGGACAGATCGTCAGGCAGCAAGTCTCGCAAGAGTTTTTGCAGATCTCAGATCAGATTTCGCAATTTGCAGGTTACCTTCTAGAAATGACCCCCTAACTAGGACACACACACACTTGTGCAAATATATCAGCAATAGCTGATCGTTGGGCTGACGATGGCCGGTTGGAAAATTTGAACATATTGCCCAACTCTATCCCTTACCTTAACACTTAACACAAAAAGCCTTAACCTTAGCTAAAAACATTTTCAAGTGAAGACAGTTCAATGTGCTTGTGCACAAATTGCAGTTTCCAACTTCTGCTGCTCAAAAGACCTCGATGTGTGCTGTCCTTGCTCAACTAACCTCTCCTCCTTTCAATAGTCCTCTCCTTTTCTCTCTCATACATTCGTCATCTCTTTTTGAAAAGAAATCCTGTGGCCTTCACTCTGACCTTTTATGGGAGGAGGACAAGGCAAAGTGTCCTCAAGAGGTGATTTCTCAGCCCATTGTAGCTCTGTTAAAGGATTAGACAGAGCTGTAAGACGGACTGTGTCAACCTCACTGTGACGGAACCCCAGACTGTCGCCAGATGAGAAAAAAAGGGTCACTGAAATCTGTTGGAAATGTAACAATTTACCACTTTTTGTCATTCTGATTTTGTTTGTGTTCATGTGTGTATTTTTTATTGTTGTTTTAAAGGCGTTGACAGCTGATGTACACAGGGAGCACAACACTGACATGATGTACTTTTGCATCAGATTAAAAGATGCCAGGCTGTTCCTGCTGCTGTTCAGCAATTCCACTGCGGTTGATTTAAAATATTCAATAGAAAGACAGGTAGAGAGGCTGAGAGATGGAGAGAGAGGAGGATACAGAGTGATGATGGAGAACGAGCGGTAGGTAGGTACAGTAGGTGGAGTGAGAGGAAGATACAGAGAACAGATTTAGAGACTGAAAGAGGAACAGAAAGGTAGAGAGAGAGGAGGAAAGTGAAGCTGTCAGGAGACTGTCAGCAGCATGTGACAGGTGTAGGAGTTCATTATTCTACTGGCTTTACATACGGTGTCTACCATTCACTCTCTGTCTCTCCTTCGCCGTCAGAAATGTGTGGAGTGTTAGAAAAGTTTGGTTGAAAAAGGTTTTCATTCTCTGTTGGTTCTCTCTCATCAAGATAAAAAATCTCTGCTGTTATCAGACTCACAAGTCTCACAGGTAGAGCCCGCTGGCTTCACCTCTCTGTTAAAGAAATGGTTTTCCTTGTGTTATTCAGACATGGCTCTCTATAACAGCAAGATTCAGTAATGGTTTTATTAGACATGACAGGACCATGTCAGACACATCTGGGATATTTGGCATCCGTTGTGTTAGAGGGAGCTTCGGCGCTGCTGGAGAACAACAGTGAGTTGGAAAGTAATGATATCAAGCGATTGGATTTTTAAAATTAATTTGCCGTTGAATGACGGTTTATCTCTGGATTAAACCCACACTTGTGCACCAAGCTGAGAGCTCTGAAACAAAACAAGCAGGGGGCAACATTATACATTTGGAGTTATGTTTGTGTCCACCCGACAATTATAAGTCCAATATTTACGCTCCTTTTAGCTCCGTTTTGGTCTCCACCAACTCCTGAGGGGAATATCTGCCTCTTTGCGTACAATGAACTATGAGAGTTCTTTTTTTTTTTTCTTGTTAGAAAACACTATATAGACCAAAGAGGAACTGCAGTCATTAGGGCTGGGACGATATACTATCTCCCGATTGGATACTATCATGATCCTTTGGTGCGACTTTTAAGTATTGCGATTCGATATTAGGATTTAATTGCGATTTTTGTTGATTGTTTAACACTAGACCATGGGAAAAAGTTCAATCACACATAATAGGTACTTTTATTTTTGAAAATATTTAAATTAATACAATAAAAATGTTTGATTTTCAGCATGTATGTAGTCAGAGATGTCCTGAAGTTAAATATATCAGTCATTATCAGGCATTATTTATCAATTTTTTTTCCAGCAACCCATAAATCAAAGAATATAGACATTTCCCTCACAGATTAGTGGTATTTACTTTTATTTTTTAAGGAACATGTAATATTTTATACTTCTGGTGAATATAATCCAATCAATCTGGTTTCGATATATGTAGTTTACATATACCATTCCCTTTATTAACACCTTATTTTGAAAACCATTTAACATAAATGTCAGTACCTGGGTGCTCCACAGTCGTAGCGTCGGCCCATTTGACCACGGAGATGACAGTGACAGACGGCTTGACCGCACGTTACCGCAATACAATAGCGTTTCCTGTCCATGACAGTGTTAGCATGCAGCTTTAGCCGTGATGTCTAGCTCTGCTCTTCCTAACAATGTGTGAAACTCAAAGTGTTTCCATCCTTTACTGGATGTGTAGTGTTTACCACGCTGGATTTAAAATGTGAGGGTGCAGGTCGTGTCCTCCGCTGTATTTTACTTTTTTGATTGGCTTGGTTTGTTTTGGTTGACGGATACAGAACGGATATGACGTCATGTTACTCAGACTACAACAATAAAAGCAGTAACTTCCTTCTACCTCCGCGTAAACTCAAATGAAGCAAATATATTGATTCTAGCATTAAAAAAATCTATTTCATCATTAAAATCACAATACATAGGTGAATCCATTTGTTCCCACCCCAACTCTCTCTCTCTCTCTCTTTCTCTCTCTCTCTGTAGGGGGCTGTCAGTGAACAGGTGTGCAGCTACTTCTCTTTATTAATGACGGGCAGGAAGAAAGCAAAGGGGACCCTGTGTGTGTGTGTGTGTGTGTGTGTGCGTGTGTGTGCGTGTGTGTACATGCGTAATACACTAGAGAACTGAAAAATGCAGGAGTGACTGTGCGGCACGCTCCATCGACACAGTGACAAATGGAGAGGGCAGGAGATGTGTATATATAAATACACACACACACACACACACACACACACACACACACACACACACACACAGCTTCACAAAGCAGCAGTTTGACAGAGGACAATGTTTTCAGAGCTTGAAAGTTGTTTGGTTCTGCTCAGAGGAGAGTTTCTAAAATTCATTCAAAGTTGGATTTTCCTCGCGCCGGCTGTTTTGAGGAAGCGAAGGAAACATTTCCACCGTGGCGAAATTGTTTAATCAAGTGTTGGATCCTAAAATCTTTTGTTTATTCAAACAAAAGAGAACGTCTGTCAGTGTGATGGAATCATATTTCTCCGGTGCAGCTTTTGGAAGAAGTTGTTTTGGTGTCTTTGTTGTTGAGAAATGTGGAATCATAATTCTTCTCTTTGTCTGTTGGTACATTTGATGTCGCATTTAGAACCAACACCAGTGGTATAATTGTCACCAGGTAACGCACACATCTAAAATCATCTTTTGTGACTGATTTCGACAAGTCTCTAATATCTAAACTAAAGGATTATACTGTGTGAGCGGTGGTCATTAGCTAGCGTCATGTCTGTGTCTGTCTCATTGACTCCTTCTGGACATGTGTCCCCCTCCAGCTTGCCACCGTTATAACAAGTCAGAAATTTCCAAACAGCTGGATGAAGGTTTTTGATGGATTTCAGACCTGCATATTGAAAAAATAAAGAATACTGTGATATTAGCACTGTAATCCAGATACTGAACATGACATATATTAAAGGGCTCCTTGAATGTGGTTATATTTGCATGAACTTATGAATGTTGTAGGAACCATGTATTTAATTTATGGTATGTTATTTGATGTTAGGTGTATGTCTCCCAGCACCAGGCAGAGGCTGGCCTCAGGTAATATAGGCCTCATGCCAGTGACTACTGGTGCTGTTGATTAAAGGAGCAAACCATTTGACTGTGCTCTGGTGTGTTCTGTATGACATCGTAGGCTGATTTTGTCTCAACTTAGATATTTCAATTTATTAGAAGTGACAGACACGGATGGACATGATTGGTGAATAAACGCCATGTTATAATGTATCGTAAATTTGTAAATCGTTTGTTCGGAGCATAATGTCTAAACAATACTTACTAGGGATGCACTGATACCCGATACTGTCCTCATGTACTCATACTTGCACTCGCAAAACGGTTCCGATACAACGGCACCGACACCACTTTACGGCAGCGTGACGTTAACCTCTCTTCACCATCTTTCGGGTCCT